>JAPDSC010131132.1:30075-63104 GCA_026290005.1 Latrodectus geometricus | reverse complement strand
ATGTACTTTCTCTTTCTCTCTCTGTGTTTCTTGTCTTTTCTTCAGATGATGCATGAATGGGGCCCGCCCTTTAAACGGGTTTGTGGTGGTGTGGCGTGAGCGATGCTACTCGCACCGTTACTTGGTTCACTGATGCCCCTCCGGGTAACGATAAAATGAGTAGCAGTTTCCGGCCTTGTTGCGGCAAATGAGAGTACTCAAGGGTGCCCGCCATGAGAAACAAAAAAAGAGTTACAGGATATTAATCTGATACCTGAAATATTCATATCTTTTCATTATACACTACTGGCCATTAAAATTGCTACACCAGGAAGAAATGCAGATAACAAAATGATATTTATTGGACAAATATATTATACTAAAAATAACAAGTGATTAAATTTTAAAAAAAATTTGGCTAGATAGATCCTGAGAAATCAGTACCCAGAACAACCACCTCTGGCAGTAATAACAGCAGTTATATGCCTGAGCATTGAGTCAAACAGAGATTGGATTGCATGTACAGGTACAGATGCCCATGCAGCTTCAACACGATGAAACAGTTCATCAACCGTAGTGACTGGCGTTTGGTGACGAGCAAGTCGCTCGGCAACCATTGACCAGACGTTTTCTATTGGTGAAAGATCTGGAGAACGTGCTGGCCAGGGCAACAGCCAAACATGTTCTGTATCAAGGAAGGTCCGTACAATACCGGCAACATGCGGTCGGGCATTATCCTGCTGAAACGTAGAGTTTGGCAGGGCTCGAATAAAGGTTAGAGCCACGGGTCGTAACACACCAGAAATGTAACGTGCACTGTTCAAAGCACCGTCAATGCGAACAAGAGGTGACCGAGACGTGTATCTAATGGAACCTCATACCATCACGCCAGGTGATGGGCCAGTATGACGATGACGAATGCAAGCTGCTAGTGTGCGTTCACCACGATGCCGCCAAACACGGATGCGACCATCATGATGCAGTACACAGAACCTGGATTCATCTGAAGAGATGACGTCTCGCCATTCGTGCGCTCAGGTTCGTCGTTGATCATACCATTGAAAGCGCTCTTGTCTATGACGCAGCGTCAAGGGAAGCCTCAGCCATGGTCTCCGTGCTGAGAGTCCATGCTGCTGCAAACGTCGTCGAACTGTTCGTGCAGACACTTGTTCTTGACTCCCGTCTCGTGACGTGGTTGCACGATCCATTACCGCCATGCGGATAATATGCTTGTCTTCTCGGCTGCTAGTGATAGGTGGCCGTTGAGATCCCGCATGGCGTTCCGTATTACCGTCCTGAACCCATCGATTCCATATTCCGCTAACAGTCATTGGATCTTGACCGACGCGAGCAGCAATACTGCGATAAGATAAACCGCAAATCCTGGTACGCTACAATTCAACCTTTATCAAAGTCATAAACGCGCTGGTACGCATTTCTTCTTCTTACACGAGGCATCACAACAACTTTTCACCAGGCAACAACGTTCAAATGCAATTTGTGTATGAGGAACCGGCTGAACAATTTCCTCATTTAAACACAATATAGGTGTCGCTACTGGCGCCTGCTTTGTCTGAATGCGCTGAAAAGCTAATCATTTGCATATCACAGCACCTTCTTCCTTTCGTATAAATTTCACGTCTGTAGCATATCGCCTTCTTGGTGAACAATTTTAATAACCAGTAGTGTATTTTCATTCCTCAAATTAAATAGAAATTATGATTTTTTTACAGAGATGTTGATGTGATTAACACAATGTTTTAATACTTATTCATTCCTAATGGTTCTTTTGAAAAATTATTGTTCTAAAAGTAGTTTATAAGGAAAGTTATAGTATATTGATCCCTTTTTACTTGTGAAATCAAGCATTGTAGATAATACAGCAACAACTTTCGCAACTCGAAATTAGTGAACTTAGTTCTTAAGCATATAAAAACTATTGTATTAAAAGAGCTTTTGCAAAATAAATTGGTATGATGCTAAATTTGGAGATGTTGATAGCAGCTTAAGTATTTACCTAGTCATTTGATCATTATTCGTTATTTCAGTAGTATTTGTCACCCAATGGTATTCTTTTTGGCCATTGAAAGCTCGCCTTGGACCTACAGTTTAAAATGGACTCCGAACCTCTTCGAGCTTCCACACCCAAGGTAGGATTCGAACCCATAAACTGTTGAACTGAAATCAAGAATGCTAATCATTCACCTGGCGTTCGTTATTCGTTATTTCAGAGCACTGTCTTCAAATGCTAGTTTACATTCATTAGAAAACAATTCCTTAAAAGTAATTTTTATACCAACTCATAAAAAAGCTCACTTGGCAAAAATCAAATTTAAATTGACTTTTACTTTTCGGAAAAATATTGAAATAAAAGATCTATTTAATATTTAAACTAAAGATGGGTTTACATTTACTTGACATCAAGTTAGATGACAAACGATTGCCAATAAAGTTGTTATCATGATCGATTGTTTGTTAAAGGAGATTTTAGGAATTTATTAGTAGTTTCTCACATTTCTTAATATTGCATAAATTCAGTCTTGCTTTTACATCATAAATTCTATGAATATTAATACTAATAATAACTAAAAATTTTTAATTTTAATAATTCCAAAATTATCAGATTATAAATAATATACTAAATATTTTTCAAAAAGAAAATTCCCAGTTTGTAAATATTTTATAAAAAATTTTCTTTTGAAAAATTGTTTTTAATAATAAGACAAAATGCAGATTTTGCTTATTGACTAAAAGTAAACAAATTATTAATTTCAATAATTTTTTTTTTTTTAATTTTTCCCAAAGCCGTAGTTTTATGTGTTCCTTATGGCTAATTTTTTCCTACTAAAGGACCAAACTTACTGAACTCAAATCTGTTCATTTATGTTTTAATTCCGCTTTTGAAAGCAAAATTCTCAATTATGAATATATAATCCCTCTCATTTCATTATATGCATGCAGGTCCAAAACTAAATTTTCAATATTGTTAATTGTAGTTTTACCATGAAAATATAAGTAAGAATATAGCTCTTTATACTAATTTACTACACAAAAATCAGAGCTGAACCTATGGGGAAAGGCATCTCGTTGCCGGGTGTAGCTGGTTTGATAGTGGATCTAACTGAAGACAGTTGGGTTGAAATGATGTACGTTATAATGTTCTATAGTAAATTATTTTTTCCACTGCCGTGGTATGCGTAGAGAGGAGGCTGCCAACTCAAGTGTTAACCTCATCATTTGATTATGGATGAAAATTATGAAGCAGTTGGGTGTGTTTTGTGGCTTCTGTCGGCAAAAAATGGGCGATCGAAAACATGTTGCAGTAATCTAATCTAGACATACACAAAAAAGGAATATACTAGAATATTTTTTAATATTTTAGAATAAGTGGCAGTCAATTTCCTTACAGTTAATAGAAGTTAATGCATCGGTAAATAATCATGATGATTACCATCATATGTATGCTAAAAGTTAAATATTTACCTTTCAAAACTAAATTAATCAAAATGAAAACCAAATATTGCATTATAATTTATGAAAGAAGTAACATAACAAAATATGCCAACATTTGCAAGCAAATTTTAGAACTCAATCAATTAAGAATTTTTAAGTGATGTAAATTAAAATTATTTTAACAGCTTATGTATCAAATAATAAGAGAAGTATTAAATTATCTTCTCATTAAGTATTTAATCACGAAAGTTACCCTAAAGGTGCATAGGCATTATGACCACTTCCACAGTTTGATATCGAGATCACCTAGATGTCATTCAAGACACATGATCCAACTGCAACGATATATAATTTATTCCGAAGAGTGTAAGTCCTCATTCTCGTGATTGTGTACATGTTTCATGGACAGCTCTACTAATCTAAGTGACTTTTTTTAATAGAGAGTAGATTGTGATGTCCAAAGACTTAAAATGAGTATCTCCAAAACTTCATGTTCATCTGCTGTTCGCTTAGTATTTTTGTGAATACTTATGGCAAATAAAGGAATAACGGTGAGATGAGTAGCAGACTAATCAATGTTGGATGTTCACACATCATCAATGACACAAGATGTCAAAAGCTGCTCCTCTTCTTAAAATAAAATCGACGATAGATAGTAAGAAACACCATTGATTTGATGCTCAGAAATACTTCTACTTTGAGCCACATTGTATTCGGCCATCAACTGAGCTTGTGTCTATTCTAAATATTAAAATGTTTGATTATGATGATTATTATTTTAAAAGAAGAAGATAAGCAAATTATTGCATATTCATTTAATTAAAATGTAAACATGGTTTCGATTGATACTTATAGTGTTTAATATGACCTGCTTCTATGCTGAAATTAAGTTTTCCTTTCGTGTATAAAATTATATTGCAAAATAGCAATTTCTCCCTAATACCTTTGGTGACTGAAAAATACACCTATGCTTACATGAGTTTTACTTCACCATCATTGACTGACTGCTAATTATAAAATGAGTATTGATGCAACACTTATTTTCCCTCGTAATTAGTTAAGTCTCCGTAAATTTTATAATAATTAAAGGCTATACATTTTAAAGGCTTAATTTATTATGTAATATTTTTTTTAATTTCTAAGGAAACATTTAATATTTCTTCGGTATTTTTTGGCGAAAATTAGTTAAATATCTGATAATTCATGGAAATAAGTTCAGTGAAATTATTACAGGTTCATTATTAATTAATTTGAAAATTAAAGACCTCTTTTTAATACATTGAAACAGTATATTTCTGAGAGTAATTTGAATCAGTTGTACTTATATTTAGTTTTATTTTAACATACGATTAATAAACTATTAAAATCATTTAAATCATTATTGGTTGATAAATAAGCAATAGTTGTTGGTAAATGCTTTTTATCTGGTGTTATTGTCACTTAATCAAATCATTTAAAGGTATTATTTTAATAATCATACTGCCTCTTCAAGCAATTTCATTTTAAATCTCACTTGTTGTCTAAAACTGTGTTGATTCACATAAAAGACTCACTCAAAATAAATTATTCAGGACAGAGAGAACTGAACAACTTTTGATGCATATTGCAATAATAAGTAATTTATCTAATATTATTGAAATTTCTATTTTTTTTTTTTTTTTTTTTTTGTTGGTTATGAAGCTAAATTAAGTTTTTAAAGTCCAATATAAGAAAATATTTATTTATGAAACATCATGTATCACAGAAGCAGGGTATAATTTTCAGGATGTACATTAACAGAAAAATATTTTATCAAATTGATATCAACAAAATAAGTGACAAATTTGCAAATAAAAATACTTGCTATTATTCACTTATTACTTAAATAATATTTAGTATATCGAATATTTTGAAGTAAAATAATGATAGAGTATGTACATATATATATATATATATATATATATATATATATATATATATATATATATATATATATTCAAGTAAAATATTGATGATGACAAATTTTGGAACTTTTTCTAGCTAGTAAATGCAGATACTTTATGAATTCCGTGACGTTCAACTGTAAACTTGAATACTTGAATTTTCCACAAAAATAAATTAGACGAACATATATCAAATAATAACATAACTATGGACAAAAATGTTGCCTTTAGAAGTCGATAAGATACGATCCAACAACTGCTAAAACTCGTACATAATATTATTCAAGTGAATTAGGATATTTACGTCTTAGTTTTTGTATTGCAATAAACTCTAGTTTGATTAACTTGAAAATTAGTCCTCTTAAATTTTCTAATTCTGTTGATTAATATTTTGAATAATTATCTGAGAGTTAAAACTTTCCAAGTAAAAAAAATAATAATAATAAATCTGAAAATATCATAAAAATGCTTTACTTCGAAACTTACTTTTAGGTCGCAAAGTTTTCTATATCTATGTTAGCAAATATATCCATAGGCAAATAAACCAACATACATATTTCCATATTTGGAGACAATAAGACGATAGAGATTGGAAACAGTAAATGGGTACGATCAGCTCTGATGCAAAGTTATCCAGCGGGTGCTGGAAAAATAGCCGAAGCCACCACTGCTTCTTTTTCTAAATTTTTATATAGGAGCAGAAAGTGTTTGAAAAAGGATTCATTAAATTTTTTTAACAATTTATTGAGAATACTTTATTTTTCAGCATTTCATAGTTACAAATTTTTATATAATTTTTTGGCATCTATATCATGACAGATTTCATTTTCAATGGCCATCAACGCTAGATTTGTAAGTCTTTTCTGTGATACATTTGTCCGTAACTATGTCTTGATCAATTTTAATTTGGTGAATGATATATTTTACTACTAACAACACTAACGAGAGTGATTAAATAATATTCTCATTATCATCAAGTTCGGAAGCACAAATTAACTGACTCAATTAAATTCAGAATACTGGTTATAGGTCATTCATACCGGCTTTAAAAATGTCTTTCGAAGCTACTATTTCTTCAAAAAGTTTATCTGCATTAACATTTTTACTGGGACCTCATTGTACAATTTTTTCAATTTTATTACACTTTATTTTCAAAGTTAAATTATCAATTTCTGGTAAATTACTTAAAAAACTGGAATTATCCAAGTGATTTTTCATAGCATCAAATTCTTCATTTAATGATATTTAAACATTATCGTTAATTTTAAGGAAGACATTTGCCCTAAACTTCTAGAAAATGAGGAAATTCTTCAGCTAGTTCGTAATCGAAGTAACATTTATTAATCATTCATCTGACTTCTTAAACAGTTTTAAGCTGTGACTAGCCAACCTCTTCATCACAAGGTCCTTTGTCTTTCACAAGAATACTTTTGTAATTGATGTCATTCCTATATTCTTCAATTAATGTTTTTTAAATTATCTAAAGGCTAGTGTAACATTCAAACCCTTTTCTTGCAAATAGTTTACTGACAGGATTAATTCTGTTAAGCAAACCAAAGTATCAAAAAACAAATAAACTCATAATCTTCATTTTGGCAAAATTTGTACTTCATGTTGCACTTCTTCTGAAAAGCACTTTTAAATATTTCAGAACTACTTCCAAACGTTTTAGAAAGAGCTACATAAATTTATCCTTGTTGGTATTGTCAAGTTCGAATGACTTCAATTTTTCTTTCCCTCGGTAGCTAGAGCAACATGTTGGATCTCCTTTTTTAAAAAACAGACCTAAAATGACACGAGTCCATTTTGATGGCAATTTTTCATTATTCTGTATGGACAAAATAATATTATGTGCACTTTTAACTGTCACATGTTTACAAAACTTCTAAAGTTTTGTTGGTACAGGATCAGGACCTGAAAATTTATTTAACTTCAGTGATTTAAGAGCGAGCTCAACCTCAGTTAGAGTAAGTAAAGTCATTTGAACGCTTATCTGTCCCTATGAAGGACCACTAACGACACTAGTCAAACGGGGAACTTTAAAAAGGTTGCTGAAATATTTCATCAATCTGTTAGAAAGAGCATTATTATCATTAAGGATTTCACCATCATTATTTCTGCAATAAGTAACTCTGGATTTGAAATCTCTTCGACTGTCGTTGATCAGCTCTGTTTTCATTGCTTCCTCTTAGATCTTAAGCATCCATGAATTGATCATCATGAAATAGTCGTTTTTTTGTGGATTTGCTTTCCAAGTCGTCTTGCAGTCTTGTAATTATCAACTGACCTCTAGTGAATTTCTTACAATGTATATCACTTTTTAGTTTTTGCTTCAATTTCACATTTAGAATCTTCATCAAAACAATCTTTTCTTATTGGTATTTTCTGCAAAATCCAGAATTTCATGAGCAATATTCTGTTTGGTTTAGTTCTACATTCATAGCTACTCCATTATCAATAGTTTCCTCTTTGCAATCTTTTTTTCTTCAAATATATTTCTAATGTTTTCATCCTTTAACTTATAACAGTTAAATTTAAGGTCACATTTATTTTTTGTATTTTCGAAATTAGAAATTTTTGCACGCAATCTAATCACAATAAGATAGCGATCAGAATCCACCTTGACTCCTCGAAAGTTCCTGACATCCAAAAGGTTATAAAAATGCCTGGCATCAAGGCAACTTGATTAAAAGTAGCATTATTAAAAGTTGATTTGGCCTACTACTTCTACGAAGACACAAACCATTTGATCTTCGCCCTTTTGCTTCTGACTAATTCAGTTGTTAAATATGAGTGAAGAATCAGATAGTTCAACTCACTAGTTTCGAAATTGTACAAATGTATTTGGAAATCATCGATTGTTACGAGACAGAGATAAGCATGGTTTCAAGCGATTTCCAATTAATTCTCGCAATGCACATGTTGACACAAGTCGTTTAACCATGGTTGAATAGCTTTAAAAAAAATTGCACCATTTTCGTTTGATGACTCGTTTTATTTGAATGCAAAAAGAAATGGAAGAGCATTTTGTGCGTACAACATTGATTGTTCCAAGTACGCGGAAAACATGGCATCAAGTGCGTCTCTGTGGATTGAATTCTTTGAGAATCGAAATTAAAAATGTGTTTAAAATTCATTTTGTCAATAAATTGATTCCATATGTAAAGACCAAAGCAACGGTTGGAGAATTTATCTTCCATTGTCTGGAGCCATTAGCACGTTGACACTAGAACAGAAGAAAGAGCAAAATAAAAACGACAACAAAAATCCATCCACTTTATGGTTAGTTTAATCCAGCAAGGACGATTTAAATGTTTTTTATTTTTTAATTATTTTTTTTGTCAACTTGAAACCCTAATATTGAAAATCAACTTGCAAATTTTATTAATAATGTTCTAGAAATGGAGTTAACAGCTAATAATTAAATTTTTTCGACAAACTTTCATCCCTCATCAATGGTGGAAACGAAAAAATTGGGAATTTTAACTTACATTGTATCTAGATGGATAATCACATATAAAGTAAATTTACCTGCTGAATATAAGAGTAACTTCTTAGATATTTTTTAGTTTATCATAATATAATGCAAAATCGAAAAGAATATTGTTATTTACTTCTATTTCATATTTACTTCTATTTCATATTTCCTAAATTGAAAAAGTTTTTGATGTAGAATGTCATAAAGAATCAATGAATCATTGACTTATTGTGAAGTAAGGAATCAATTAATCAAAAAGTAATTGTGTTAGTAAACAAATCTACTTGTTGGTTTATTTACATTGATTTGTTAATGTGATTCTATTTATTATTATTTCACCTCAAAATGAATGCAGTTAGTAGACCAGTTTCTGAAATTATAAAGAATAAGGATATTGAAGAACCGAAGAAAAGAAGCAGAGAAGATTGGAGAAAAGCTAAAGAACTTGAAGAAGCAAGAAAAGCTGGTAATGCACCTGCTGCTGTCGATGAAGAAGGAAAGTGAGTAAATTTAATCGTTTTAAACTTTTGTTATATATTTTTAAAACAGTTTCTCTTGACTTTTTAAAATATGTATTTAGATAATTGACAAAAGTGTTGAGAATTTACATGTACTCATATAAATGTTTTGTTTCTTCATAGGGATATTAACCCTCATCTTCCTCAATATATTTCTTCAGCTCCATGGTACTTTGGGGCAAAAACTGCTACTTTAAAGCATCAAAGACCTCAACCTGATCGTCAAAAACAATTCAGTCACATAAGTGATGAATATGTCAGAGGTTTAAAAGTATGTTTCTCTTTTTTTAAAGAATTAATTACTTATAATTTCATTCTAAAATGTTAATATATGTGAAGGAAAATTTGAATAATTATCGATTTAACCTTCCGTTTAGAATTTTACTAGTTCAATTCCCATTCTGGATTTCATTTGTATGTTTGTCCTGGTTTAAAATCCATTATAAACTACTGATACTAAAAGCAAATTAATCTTTGTACATATATAATGAATATAAGGTTGCAAAGAAACTACTAAATATAATCTAGAATTGAAAATAAAAATTAAATTTAAACAAATGTTTTCAGAAGCACACTACAATTTTATTAAATTTTACATGAGTTGAATGATAGATATAAATAAACAATTTTTATATTAATGCTAATTTATTGCATTGTTTTATTTGGAATGTAGTTTTAAGATAATGAAATTTTTAAGAAGCTTGCTATTTTAGTAATTTATTAATCATTGTCATAGATAATTAAAAAATTAATATTAAAACTAAGTTAATAATACCATGGAAGTAATTTTGAATAATGTATTACATTTAAAACAATTAAGTAATGTAAGATTAATTATTCCTGGAAATATTCTAAATGTTTCATTAATAAAATAAATGAAAAGTAATAAATACTCATTGGGAATTCAGTAAACATTGCAACTTTGTGATATTACTGGATTTTTACTGCTCATGATATGAAAATTATACTAAGACTATCAGCTAGTTCGAATTGTTTTCGCTTTCTTTGTTGCTGTCATAACTTTATGATATCTTTTAATATGACATTGAAGGGACTATTTTTATTATTTGATTTTTGGGCATGAATTCTACACGATGAATTAGTCACACTTTGAATGATGTTCGGTTTATGTATTTTTTTTTATTACACTTCTATTGACTTAAGTTTAAATATACTTCCATTTCGTACCCATTTATATGTATTCTAATGCAAAGTAATTCATATTTAATCTGAAAAAGAAAACATTTTTCTCACTCTTCAATAAATTAAAAATTGTAAACAAATGTTTACAATATTTACATTAAAAAAAAGTATTTCAATTTTACATTTTCCTCAAATTCTACGAATGGAAGATAAATGTGAAAGTGCTCATGGTTGTCCTTTATTCAGGTATTTCTTATGTGAATTGGCAATTTATTAGGATGTAAAATCAAATAATACCTCCTTCTTTGTTATGTACCTAATTAAAGTTTTAAAATTCATATTGTAAAGAATGAAATGGTAGATCTATGCACAAAATTTCTCTTACAAATTCAAGTGAATATCAATAACAAAAAATACGAAAAAGAAATGAAAATGAGTGAATAAAATAAATATCACAGTGAATGCATTAAAAAGTATAATTATAGTCAATATCTTATAATTATATTAATTTTGTTATTAAAGTAAAAGGTATAAGTGTAATCTATGTATTTAAGTTAAAGATAATATTTTTTAATCACTTGAGACGCATAAATTTATTTGCATTCATTTTTTTTATGTTAATACTACATGGTAATTCATATGAAAAAACTCAGCATATGTATATATATATATACTATGATCAATAATTTTAACGAATTCTAGCATTTAAAAACAAAGAATAATAAATTATATTAATAATTGATAAACATATTAAATAATAATTTATTAATATAAAATTTATTAATAATTTATTATAATTAATAATTTATAAATAACATTTATTTATTTGCAGTTTAGCTGTGTATTTTAATTATTATTTTTTTACATAATCATATTTATTTGAATATTTAATTTATGCCAAGGACAATTTGTCTATTGATAAATTGCCAAATATTTTGTTTAATTTGAGCACATTGACTTAAAATATAACTTTTTTTTCAACTATAATTGTCTGAAGTTGTAAAAAAATGTTAAAAAATTGGAATAAAATGTGACGATATGAAAATCATATAAATAAACGAAATATTTGGCAATTTATCAATAGACAAAGGGTCCTTGGGATTAATTAAATAAGATAAAAAATATCAAGTTCATAATATATTCTAAATACAGAAATCTCTTATAAAAATTAATTAGTATGGGAGATTAATATAAATTTTCTAAAAAATGTTTCTATGAAGTAAGGTTTTCTAATGTAATGGTTTAAAGAAATAATTTTTGACTAAACCTTTTTTAATAACTATATTTTGATAAGATTTAACAGTTTTGAAAAAATTAGCAAAATATATGAATTTTCTATTAAATAAATTTGTTTTAGGGATCAATTTGTGTTCGATATCGACCTGGTGCCTGCGAAAATTGTGGTGCAATGACACATAAAAAGAAAGATTGTTTAGAGGTAAAGTACATTTTTTCCATTATAAAAGTGTAAAATTATAAGTAGCATTGAATTTTAATTAGAAAATTGAATGAATTGAGAAAGAATATTGATTTTTTTATTTTTGTAAGCAATTTTAAATTAAAGGAACATTTGAAAATTACATATATGCATGCCTACATTATGTGATTAAAATATCAATTTTGAATTTCTTAATGATGATGTAAATTAGTATATTTAACTTCAGTATTTGAAACCTTTCTTAATCTAACTTATGTAGGTAAAATTCTTCCTTAAAGCTATATAAAATGTTCTATTAACTGTTAAAATTGTTTTTTAATTTGTTCTTTATTAGAAGACTAATATTAGTAATTTGGTAATGAATCTTATAATTTTTAAAAAAGTTATTTTTTGAGGCAAGATTTTATAATTAACTATATTCCTTGCAAAATATCTTTTAGTCATTATTTTCCATTTATATTGATAAATGAATTGTTTCCTTTATTTTTTGTGTAATAAAACTCATAACTCTTTCCTTAATAAAATATATCTAAAAATATATTATTTTTTCATTTTATTCTTACCAATAAAACATATGTTGTTAATTAAAAATTAATCCTTTAAAAAAATCAAGTTTTTTCTTACTTAGAAAAAATGTTATGTAAAAAAAAAAATTCATGTGCTTATTAAATGATTAATAATGATTTGAGTATTTTTCTGGTAAAATACTCCTATGAAAACCCAATTAACAGTAAAAAAAAAGTCAAATATTTCAAAAAATAGTTTTTTTGTAAAGTTTGATGAATTTAACCTAGTTTCCTCTTTTAAAATATGCAAATTTATTTCTGTTAAATATTAGCCATCCACTTTTATTTCATGTTTCAATTAATAATGAATTTAAATAATTTTTTTTATATTTTTAATAACATCACCTTACAATTTTAACTGGTGCCTACCAAGTAATGATGAATGAGTAGCAGTTTCCAGCCTTGTTTTGGCAAAGAGTTAGTCACTCTAAAATTTGTGTAATTTTCTTACATTTACAAGCCTTCCATTCCAGAAATTTCCATGAAAAGTTTTTATAGATATTTCATGATTTTGATTATTATTCAAAATTCTAATCTAATTGCTACTAATAAATAATTAAGTCTAAATAATTATGAATATTTAAAAGGATAAAATTTCTTTTGTTTTATTATTATGTGAGGCTTATGTGCTATATCAATTAAATTAATCAATCTGTTAAAAAAAAAACTACTTCTTTAAATACTTTAAAACAATGTTCTCTAGTTATTTTGCTAATCAACTATGAAATTAAGAATGCTTTGTTAATCTTTTAAGTACTTAATTTTATAGTTGATTAGCAAAATAACTAGATCACATCATTATATTACTTCACCTCAGATTGGCTGAACTTCGAAAATATAATTGATAAATATAGAGTCTTGTATTAAAATCTATGATGCTAATACTAGTAATAGTTCATTTCTTTTCTTTTTTCAATGTAAATGATTTTTTTTTCACATAGTAAAAACTATATTTTATTCCAAAATTGATCTTGCAAAACTTGTATCAAAATGAATCAGTCATTAATTTCAATTACTAGAAAAAGAATTTTTAAGTGGTACTCTATTCTGTTATTTTCCATTGAAAGAAAGCCAGTTGTTATCATTTCACATTTTCTAATCTGTCACAAAACAATCATTTTCCAATCTTTTATAAAATTATATGTGATGACTTTCAATTCAATTCAGCTTTTGACTTGTGCCAATAATATATTAAATCCATCAATAACCATTGTACACTTTGCACCAATCAGCTTGGAATGATTTATTACTGCAATTCTTATCAATTCAATTCTTTTAATGACAATTGCCTAAAATATTATTTGCAGCTTTCTTTATAAATTTAAGCTATTAAAATTTTTAATAGCTTAAATTTATAAAGAAATAAAAATTTTAATTTATAGTTTAAAATTTTTATTTTCATGTATAATTGAATGCAAATGTGAAGTAAAGAAAATAATTAACAGAACTTACAATTAAATATAAAATAATAAACAAAATAGTTTAATTTTTCCAAGAAAAATATGAAAAAATGTACTGAAGAAGGAATCAAGGGAAACAATTTATTAAGATATTTTTAATTTAAATATGAAGTATTATATATAAAATCATTATAATTAATTATGAAGTAATCAATTAATGACATAATCAATTAATTATGAAGTATTATATATAAAATCAATATAAATTTAGGTATAAATGTTGTAGAGAACATCTATATATATATTTAAGTTTATAGTTTTTGTTTTTTAGGAATAATATATACAAAAAAGTCATCCATCCAGCCAATATAAAGCATTGATAAATATATATTTACTTCATTAATCCTTTTAAGATGGCATATTTTTTTAATGTGATCATATGGAACATTGATAGGGTAAACAGAAATGTCCCATAAGATGAAGGTTTAGTTCTGATAATCAAGATCCTAGAGCTAAGCTCATTTTAAGTATAAAGGGCACAGATTATTATCCATTGATCATTAAAAAATGTTTCAATTAAAATGAAAACATAGATCCCCTCTATAATTTAAGCTCCAGTTTAAATTTGAATTTCCGAGCCATGGTAAATATTTTTATAAGATGTGTATATTCACCTTTCATCATAAAAAGATTAAACTATTTGTTATATTTTAAAGAAATATCTGCTGAGATCAAAAATTGAAAAAATAGAGTGCTTTTTTAAAAAAAACAAGCAAGTTAAACCCCAAACAAACCCCATTTTAAAATAAAATATTAGCGAAAGTGAATTTTTGTTAAATTTTTAAGAATGTCTGTGACAGTGAAGAATTTCTTACAAGTAAGATATCAAAGAATGTATACCCCCCCTTTTTTGGAATATTTAATTTTAATAAATTATTTTTAGGTATGTTCAGATACTAATTATCTAAATTAAAACCAAATTATAAAAGAGTTATCAAAATGTAAACTTTATTTTATATAGAAATTTTACTATAGAGTTGTACCTGTTATTCTAATTTTTCAGTGAAATGTGTGTTATATTTCATATAATAAATTAATTTGCAATATTCCATGTAATTGTTATATTTCTGCATAAAAATAATTTTATTTAAACCTCAAATAATTTTTTTTTTCAATTTCTTAAAACTTTAAATGTTTAGTTATGTTAAACATTAAATTTATTATAAATGTGATTGAAAATATTTTGAATAAAGAACAAATATATTATTATATTCCATGTTGAGAGATCACTTTGTTGGAGAATTGTTGATGTAATGTTTATAAACTTTTCTTTATATAATCCTTGTAAAATTCTTTGGTTATATTTCTATGAAAGAAGTTATATTCTTCGGTTGTATTAGAAGGTTATGTTCTTTGGTTATAAATCAGTTATATTTTCAAAATAATAAATAACATTTAAAATAAACAATAATAAAAATAAACAATTATAAAATAAGAATGATAAAAACTAATAGTACTTTGTAAGAAAGATTGACAGTTTTGATTGAAAAATAGGATTCTTTCCAGAAATTAAATTTAGATTATTTTATATTAATATTTAAGAAAAAATATTTTACTTACCATTATAACAATTGATTTTTGAAAATAAATACTATGGAAACATCTCAAACATTTCTCTATTTTATTTATTTATGCTTATCTTCCAATTTTTATAAAAGAATATTTATGTATACTTTTAGAGACCAAGAAAAGTTGGAGCCAAGTATTCACAAGAAGCCTTTGCGCCGGATGAAGTGGTTCTTCCTAAACTTATGCTTGATTATGATGGTAAAAGAGATCGCTGGAGTGGTTATGATCCTGCAAACTATCAAACGATTGTTGAGGAATTTGCAAAAGTTGAAGAGGTAGTAAATGTTTATAAATTTATTATTTCTGTGTTAAGTTTTTAAACTTAATTTAAATATAATATTTTTGGTTTTATTTTTATAGGCTAAACGTCATTTAAAAGAAGAAAAATTGAAACAAGATTATATGTCTGATGAAACCAACCAAGCTAAAGAACAAGTAATATAATGTTTAATAATGTTTGCTGATTTGTGAATGTCTATATTTTTTAAAAAGTAATATGATAAAATTAGTGAGAATGAAATCGGTTCATTGAATAACTTTATGATTCATTTTTTTCTAATTATCGTATTTTCCTGTATATAATCCACAGTGCCATATTATCTTTTTTTTTTTTTTTTTTTTTTTTTTGAAGTAAAAGGAAAAAATAAGTGTTGCAAATTCCGCAGTGGTGTATAATACAGGGCAATGTTTTTCGACGAATAGTCTAAAATATGTACTGCTGATAGTATGGATGTCACATAAAAAAATGCACAGTATGATTAAAAATATAATAAATTGTACAAAAAAAATCCATTCATTACGAAAAAGATCTGTCAGGAGCCACCTCATTGCAAAGTGCGATAAATTTGAGATGAAAGCCTAAGATCGATCAAAAGCGATAAATCCGAGAAAATTCTTATCGATACTTAGCTTCTAATAACTTTTAAAACGATGTTAAACATATTAAAAAATGTATATATTTGCTTTGTTAATAATTAAATGAGAAAAATGGATTTTTTAAAATGTGTTTTCACTATAGCTTTAAATTTAAAATCTGCTGCTTAATTCTGTTTTCGCGTCCATTTGACGATGTACGAATTCGAAAATTTTCAAAACGAAGGGCTCACATCAAGGCAAAGTGCGAAATGACGTTAGCGAAGTGCAAATCTTTACGAGGAACCTAATTCGTTCTTGAACGTAGTTGGACAAAGCTGATTATAATTTATATAACCCAGCTGTGTCGTGGTACCTCATGTTATTTATTTTATGAAACATAAACAGTATTTCTTTCAAAGCTTTCTTGTAAGTTTTTCTGATGGAGAATGTTTTTTATTAGACTATCCATTGTGGCATATAATACACACAGCAAAATTTGGATCTTTTTTAACATATAACCCACAGATTATATGCAGGAAAGTATGGTATATAATGTAATCTGCAAGAATATACACTTTTTTTACATAAAATTAAAACAAATTATTTTTACAATCGTATTATTCGCCTACTTCAATTTGAAATAATATTTAAAAATTAATACTGTATATAATAATAAAATATAATCAAAAAATACTTATAGTCTTGAAAGTGAATTGTTGTTTTTTATCTTTCTTTTCTATTAATGAAATATTTTATTGAAAGCTCCAATTAAACATCTACACTACTGGCCATTAAAATTGCTACACGAAGAAGGCGACATGCAACAGACGTGAAATTTATATGAAAGGAAAAAGGTGCTGTGATATGCAAATGATTAGCTTTTCAGCGCATTCAGACAAAGCAGGCGCCAGTAGCGCTACCTACATTGTGTTTAAATGAGAAAATTGTTCAGCCGGTTCCTCATACACAAATTGCATTTGAACGTTGTTGCCTGGTGAAAAGTTGTTGTGATACCCTGTGTAAGAAAGAGAAATGTGTACCAGCACATTTCTGACTTTGATAAAGGTCGAATAATAGCGTACCGGGATTGCGGTTTATCTTATCGCAGTATTGCTGCTCGCGTTGGTGGAGATACAATGACTGTTATCAAAATATGGAATCGATGGGTTCAGGACGGTAATACGGAACGCCATGCGGGATCTCAACGGGCACCTATCACTAGTAGCCGAGAAGACAGGCATATTATCCTTATGGCCGTAATGGATCATGCAACCACGTCACGAGCCGTGAGTCAAGAAACGGGGTCGTTTGGAAGACAACAAGTGTCTGCACAAACAGTTCGACGACGTTTGCAACAGCATGGACTCTCAGCTCGGACACCATGGCTGCAGCTTCCGCAGCCATGGTTTCTGATCCATGATCCAGATCTCCGATCTGATCCTTCTTGCCTTGACGCTACCTCATAGACAAGAGCGCCTTCAATGGTGTGATCAACAACGAACCTGGGCGCACGAATGGTGAGACGTCATCTTTTCAGATGAATCCAGGTTCTGTGTACAGCAGCATGATAGTCGCATCTGTGTATGGTGGCATCATGGTGAACGCACACTGGCAGCGTGTATTCATCATACTGGCCCATCACCTGGCGTGATGGTATGGGGTGCCATTGGATACACATCTTGGTCACCTCTTGTTCGCATTGACAGTGCTTTGAACAGCGCACGTTACATTTCTGGTGTGTTACGACCCGTGGCTCTACCCTTTATTTGAGCCCTGCTAAACCCTACGTTTCAGCAGGATAATGCCCAACCGCATGTTGCCGGTATTGTACGGACCTTCCTTGATACGGAACATGTTCGGCTGTTGCCCTGGCCAGCATGTTCTCCAGATCTTTCACCAATAGAAAACGTCTGGTCAATGGTTGCTGAGCGACTGACTCTTCACCAAACGTCAGTCACTATGGTTGATGAATTGTGGCATCGTGTTGAAGCTGCATGGACATCTGTACCTGTACATGCAATCCAATCTCTGTTTGACTCAATGCCCAGGCGTATAACTGCTGTTATTACTGCCAGAGGTGGTTGTTCTGGGTACTGATTTCTCAGAATCTATCGAGCCAAACTTTTTGAAAATTTAATCACTTGTTATTTCTAGTATTATATATTTGTCCAATAAATATCATTTTGTTATCTGCATTTCTTCCTGGTGTAGCAATTTTAATGGCCAGTAGTGTAGATTATACAATTATAACTGCACATTTAGTAATTATATTAAAAATGTGATTTTTGTTTAAATTAAAAAATATTAAATTTAATAAATCTTGTGAACATTAATTTATTTCACTTTATATTTAATTATTTATTTATTTGTTAATTAAATTACTATTGCTGGTTAGATATGTCAGAGTTGAGATTCTGTTGAAAAATTCTTGAAATACGAGAAACAAGAAACTGAGAGAATATATCAATGTATTTAATCAGATACTTTTATCTGTATTTTATTCAAGTTATTTTAATTGTTAATCATTTTTCTTATTCTACAAAATACAATATCAAACAAAAAAAAGAAGTTTAATAAAGCTTTTAAAGCAATTTCAAATATGTGTGTTACATTACAAACAACCCTCCTTAATGAAAGTTCGTATTATAAGAAGAGTGGCAGAAGATGTATTTAGATTTTTTATTTGAATTTAATACTTATTGTCATAATATTCAGGTCTAATATTTCTTGCTGTAGTTTTTGCAATGACGAAAAGTGTTTCTTTTCTCAATATTTTAAAATGTTGTCATTTAATTCCATTAAATAAATTTTTTTAATGTATAATATCAAAACTAATTTAAATCTTGATATCAGAGCTATTCAACAAAATCACTAAATATTACCTTTGTATAAACAGCAAATAAACCTTTGTATGTTTCACAGGCAAAATGTTTGTAAGTAATCCTTTTATTTTTGTTTAATATTTCTTATATTAAATTAATTTTGTTAAATATATTTAAAGTTAATTCTGAAAAAAAAATCATACCTAACATTGATATATTTCTTAACAGACTGGTGAACCAGATGTTGATGATGATGATGATGAAGAAAAGTATGCTGATAATGCAGATATGCCTGGAACAAAAGTTGATAGTAAACAGAGAATTACAGTTCGAAATCTGCGAATTCGAGAGGACACAGCTAAAGTAATGTTAGATTAAGGTTACAAAACTTAATTCATATTTAGTCAATTACTCTATTTAATATTATGTATTTTTCTTCCTTCAGTATTTGAGAAATCTTGATCCTGATTCAGCATATTATGATCCCAAAACAAGAGCTATGAGGGATAATCCGTATAAAAATAGTGGACATGATCCAGCAGAGTAAGTTATTTGAAATATATATATATATTATATATATGTATGTATAAGCTTGAAAAAAAAATAGATTAAATCCTTTTTCAAAAGTATGCTTTATTTTGCCTGCATTGAGAAAATTTTTAAAAAATAATTTATGCATGAATTAGAAATATAATACTGATAACATGGTAATAATTAATCTAAATGAAAATTAATTTCTTTTTGTATGAATATTCATTTGTATATATGAAAGTACTTAATATGATTGTACATATACAAAATTATGTTTTTTTTTTTTTTTTTTTTTTTTTGTTAATTAACAAAGTTTTATGTCTTTTTATGCAATCAAGTTTTTTCTAATAATTAAAGTTGAATCAAGGTACCATTACATCATTGCAAAAATAATTAAGAATAGTAACTTTATGTATGTTAATTGATTAGTTTCAGTTACAAATAATATAACACATAATTAAATTCTAACACAATATGAAATATATTGTACTTCAAAAAGTGTTTATTTAAAGTTTTACTAGTTATCATTTAATTCTAAAACTTAATTGAAAAATTTGAAATTGATCTTTGCTTATGAAAATTTTAGGTTTAAATCATTGCATAAATTGTAAAAATCTTTCTTTAAAAACCTTAAAAAATTAAAAGTAAAGGATTTCTATGCGAAAAAATTCCTGTAGAATAGATCAGTTATTACATGAAATTATCTTCAGTAATTCTTTAAGATCATTTACGTAACATATACGTGTGTGTGTGTATTTCTGATGATCAAAATTACGACATCAAGAAAAGAAGTGTTTTTAATCTAAATTTATTTTAAAGACTACACTACTTTGGTCAAAAGTTCAGTTTTCTGTGAAATAAATCATGGTAAAATCAGTAATGATTACTGCTTCAATGATGAGGAATAATCTTTGATAAACATTACATTGATAACTGAAAAAGATTATGGATTTGTTTAAGGGAATAATTCCTTGTTCTGCCTTTGCTCATAAACATTGATTTATTGTATCAGAGGATACTATATACCAGGCAAGTTGTTCTCTAATTAATAATCAAATGTATTCAATATGTCTAGATCTAATTTTGATTTAATCATGTCAATAGATCTAGAAAAACCATTATGTTTAGGATGTGATGCAATTTTTAAAAATTTGATTAATCTTTTACATTGTGTCATCATATATCAATTTGTTCTGTTAAAATGATGCTATCAAGACCTTAAGAAAGGATAGTATAGAGAAAATTAATAAGAATAAGGAAAGAGAATGGATTGTGTGCAAAGTCTTTTAGTTATAAAAGTGGCTTGTCAGATAAAAGATGTAGTTGTCCATTATATATTTTATAGTAGTGTATGGTAATCCATAAAGCAATAATTTAACAGCTTCTCTATATGTCTCTTAATTCTAATATGGCAAAAAAACTTAATTTGGCTGAAAACACTATGCCACCAATTTGGATGTCCACTTTCACTATTCATTACTCTGTTGTAAATACAAAAGCTTGTGATTTAGAGTTAAGGACACCTTTTTATGCAGTGAACACTGGAGGATATTTCACTGTAATGAATAAAGTTCAAATGTTCATGACACTGAGTCATGTTTAATTGAAGTTAAGTGATTTATGTTAACTCTTAATTTATCACAGAATTTATTCATTGGAAAATTACAGTTGGTTGCAGAATGTACCATGTTCTCCACAGATGTGATAAACTTGTCTTCACATATAGTGTTGTGATAAAACAGTTATAATTCTTTCTCTTATTCCTATCCATTTCATATTCATGATTGTTGTATAGTTGCATCTAATATGATAAAATTGCCAATTTTTTTAGAAAGATAATATACAGTTTTTGTAAGCAACATTTCTTGAGTCTAACTTATAAACATTTTTGTACACTAATTATTTATTTTTATGAGATATGTTAAAGCTGCATGTGCAAAACATTATTCAAGAAAAAATTTCAAGTTCCTGTAAACTGCAATCTTTCCTCACTTTATGTATAGTTTATAAATGACAGTTAGTCATCCATGATGTGTGTTTGTTTTTTATTATTTGCAATACGTCATCAGATTATATGCAACTGTATATAAACTTTATGTGTTCTGGAATCTACTTTCTTGGTGTTGTATTTCTTTTTTGATTGTCATCTGAGTAATATATAAAATTGAAATTTTAATTAAAAGCTAAAATACAAACAGTAACACTTTCATATGTAAAAAAAAAATAATAAAAATTAAAATTTAATAAATGGTAAAGAATGAATAGTCAAAAAAAAAAAAATTATTTGAAAAAAACTAACTTTCTTGCTTGATGTTAAATTTGCTTTTAAGTTCTTGTCAAACATTTAACTCTAATAGCTATATGTAGTATATGTTCTTTTTCATTACAATGTAATGGAAACAAAGTGTGTAGTAAAAATTATCGAAATTATTTGAAAGCATTTATCTGCAAAAATCTGTAACTGTTATTTATTATTCTGTTAAAATATTTTTCTGCATGATTTTGTTTGCCAACTTTTTGGTTCTGTTAATCATTAATTTGTTTTAGTAAAAAAAATATTCATACCTACATTAATATTAATTTTTAAATTTTTAAATAATTTTAATTATATTGTGGAAACTTTTACCAACAGACAACATAATTGTAAGAAATACCTGATACTTTTCTGTGAAAGGAATTATTTTAAATGCATCAAATTTTTTCCAATCTTTAATTTGACATATTCCCAAAATTCCATATTTATTTTTTTCATAAAGTGGATCCATAAAATAAAAATATTAAGCTCTTTATATAATAAATATTTTAAGCTCCCTTTTAAAAAGTTTCTTCTTTAAGAAAACAGTATTTATTAAATATTTTTATGCTAGATATTTGTTCCTCATAGAATTATGTTATTATTTAAAAAAAAAAAATTTTTTTTTCATTAAATAACTTAAAGCATAATATGTTTTTCCTATTAGTTAAAATTTCTGCATACTTTCTAACGCATATTTTATTTCAGATAAATAACATTATTAAAATTTGATTTTTTATGAATATTTATTTCAGGTTGAATTATGCTGGAGATAATTTTATTCGGTACACTGGTGACACTTCAAAACATAGTCAGACTCAATGTAAGTATTCATATTATATTATTTTAGAATACAAAAATCTAATTGAGAAGCAGTCTACAATTAAGAGAAAGGCATATGAAAACATTTTATTTAACATTTAATTAATAGTTGAAAACGTTTATCATTAGCATAGATGTGAAACTCATTGGAGCTGAAGTCTTCTGCTTCTATTTCATATTGATTGTGACTTATATAGAAGATGCTAGAGGGTTGTTTAAAGTTATGATATTCTTAGAAATTCATTGACACTTGAATTTTTAAGCTAGCAATCGACTTTAGTATTAGGATAAAATGAAGGAATATTCATAAATTGAATATTGTATTAAATAAGTTTTATTTAAAAAGAACTCATATGATTATTTTAATTTAATATTATGTATGTAAAAACTTAAAAGTAAACAATGCATTTGTGCATGATTTATTGAATTAACAATTATTGCTAATATGCAATTCTCATTATGTTTGTGCAATGTCATGTTTACAATAAATATCTTTCCATCATTATGCACTAAATTCATTACAATCGTGAATGCAGGTATGAAAGTATGCTTGTGTTCTTATCAGTTTTTAAATACTGTTGTGTGAATATTGTTCCATACTAAAAGTATGTAGAATGATTTGCATTTTGTCACACATCTGTACATAATAATTTATTTGGGCTTGTTATAATAAAATGTGAAATGAATTCACTGAAACCCTTTATAAATTTGTTAAAATTTCATTATTGAATGTATATGTACTCATTTTGTTAAAGCAACTTCTTTGGATAAAATTTTTAAAAAATTTCGAAATAGACTTGGTCATTTGTGTTTTATTGTTTTATTTATTAATACAGTTGTTATTCTATGATATCCTTTTCTAACCATGATGACCAAAGAAGAGAAATTAAATTCGTGGTAAATACCAATTTTCTAAAATATATTTTCCAGTCCTTTTCCTGTAGTCATACATACTCATTATTAATAACACAGTAGAGATAGATGTCATGATGAAATGTACATCCCAAAAGACTGCTCTACAACTCAAATAAGTAATTAATATTATTTAAAATTTGAACCATAATTATTTTTAATTGATTTTGAAGATCTCAAACTGGCCATTAACTATTTTAGTTGAGACTGTTCTTGCAATAGAATTTTTAAGCAACTATTGGAAGTTGCATGCTATAGAATTTTCGTTAATCTGATTTAAAAATTTACTTCTTAGAAATCCTATTATATTACCGATTTTTAAACTGATTTATTATATTAACTTCTCTCATGAGTTTTTTTTTTTTTTTTTTTGGTGGTTATTTCTTTAAAGAAAAATGTGATTCGTGAAGGAAAAGGTCTCAAAATAGTTTATGTATGTAAAATTTCAATTTGTCACTACTATTACTTAAGAGTAAAATTTTCTAAATTTTTTATAGTTCATCTTTACAGTAATCAAACAATCAATATTTTGCTTTTTTATCTCAATAAGTTAAATTTACAATATTAATTGAAAATAAAAGACAACAAAGAGTTCTGTGAAATATAATTATATATTGATCGACTTAATTTTCATTATAAGAAAAATTCAATATAAAAAATTAAGATTTTCGTTAACAAGTCAAATTTTCTGTTCTTAAAACTATAGCTTTGTAGCATTCTTGTTATAGAATCATGTGTTACATTATTATATATATCTTGTTAAAATTTCTGTAACCTTAGAATTGTGGAAAAATAGAAATCATGAATAACAAAAACTATAAATAAAATATCGATTCCATTTTTCCTTCATTTTAATTAATAGCAGATATTGCTAAACAATTTATAGTTATTTATCTTGCTATATACATATTTTATTTGATAACAACTTTCATTCCTAAACAAGCTAATGTAAAAACTTTTTAAAGTTATTTTTTTCCCCTAATGCTTTTTTGTTTTTTGTTTATGCTCATGTATAATATATTTTAGGACATCTTGTAACATAGAATGTGAAATGTAATAAAAACTCCACAAAATCATTAAAAAAAAAAAAAAAGAAAAAAAAGAAAGAAAGAAAGAAAGAAAATAACTTTTATAATTTAAAAAAAAATCAAAATTTTATGTATCAAATTTTACTTTAATTAATTTGAAGTTTTAATTAGAATAAAGGTAAGGTTTTTCCATAATATTAAAATAATGGAAACCTATCTGGCTTAATATTGCCTTCTGTAATATATTTTGATTGTATACTTTTCAACTATTATTATTTTCAATTAAAAGTAAATAACATCAGTTAAAACAAAATGAAACCTACTTTAAAGAAAAATATGCAGTGAATGCCTTTTTTTGTAACTTTTAAGTATTATTAATTTATTACTCAAGTTTTATTATTATTATTTTGTGTTATTTACTTATTATTGTTTCAAATGAAATCCTTTTCAAAATACCCATTAATAAAATTAAATAATAAGTAATGTTTTATATATACACAGACACATCTCATTTTATCACTTTTTAGCTTATGAAGTTTAATATTTCAGTTTGGAAAGAGTCCTGTATGTGCTCAAAGTTAGAAAGCCTTTCTATCCATCTGGATCTTTGATTCGAAAAAAATCTTTGTTAAAATAACATGTACTATATATTTTGTTATCCTTCAATTATATACAAAGTAATTAACTATGAAGCATTACATTAAAACTATAATAGTAAGGGCTTACAAATTTACAAATATGTGATACAAGAAAGTTATTTGATATAATAAATTACGATTTTATAAATATATTCTAAAAATTCTTTGAATTGTTCTAAGTTTAAAAACTTAAAATAATTGACATAAAATACAATGTTATTAGCATAATTATTTGTTTACTGAAGTAACTTTGAAAATTTAATCATGTATGTATATTAGGTTTTTAGTTCTGTGATTTTATTGCAATTAAATGTATGAAATATTTTGGAATTATATTTTTAAAATTTTGCTAATAAATATGAAAGCTTTTTTTTTTCAATCTTATTATTATTGCTTAAAAATACTGAAAATTTTAATATTTCAGCATCCAGCTTTAAAAAAAGAGGATTCATTTTATTTTTAATAAATATTTCAACACAAAAAAAGTAATGTTTCATGTTTATTTTTGTTACAGTATTTGCATGGCAGGCTTATGAGAAAGGTGTGGAAGTAAATCTTTTAGCTGAGCCTACTAAAGCTGAGCTTCTTCATCAGGAATTCCAAGTTAAGAAAGAGGAAGTAAAAGACAATATCAAAAGTGGTATTGTTGAAAAATATGGAGGTGAAGAATATCTTGAAGCACCACCTAAACAATTGATATTTGCACAAACAGTAAGAATTTCTTGATTTATTGTATTTAAAATTGCTATCTTAGTGAACTGCATTGACATTTAAAAATGTTCTATTAAGTGATTTTTTTTTTTAATATTACACAAACAAATCTTAGAAAAATGAAATATTTCATATTTCAGACAAAAATATCTTATTACAATTTACATTTTTAAGAATTTAATAATTTATATGAAGCAGATCCAGTTTTTTTCTTTATTTATAGATGAATATTTTTACCATATTTTATTTCAAAAACATAAATGTATTTTGCTTTTGATAATTGTAGTTAAATACAAATATAATACTTTAATGCAATTATATTCAAGTATTTATAAAATATTTCAAAATTTTATTATTCAATTATTTTGAGATTAAAAATTAATGAATTTATGAGTGATCATCTATTATTTATAAATGGATATTATTGATTATTATGCATTTATACAGACAACTAAAATAATTATTGCATCAATTAAGTTACATTCTTTTCTAGTGACTACTTAAAAACAATTTGAATAGTATTTATTAAAGTTAGCATAATTTAATTTTTAAAATATTCTTATTTGAATTAAAAAAATTTTTTAATTTAAAATGCTATTTAATATACCAGCTTGTTTGTCATTATTTCTCTGAGTTTAAAATCTGTATATTTAACAAAATCTTAAAAGAATTTTTTATGAATTTTTAAAATTATACTTACATTTTGTTTATGATTATCTGTATTTAAACTCTTATCTGCTTTCAATAATGTAAAAATAATATCTTAATTTTACATTATTGAAAACTTTATTTTCTTGTATGAAGTTATATAAAAACTGATGAACAATTATGATTTACTTTAAAGTTTTATTTTAACCTTGAAATATTTCTTTCAGTTAAATACTACTTGACTTTGGTACCAATTTTTTTTTATTTGTTAAGGAAAGACTCTGATTTTTTTTTTTTTTTTAAAGCTAACTTTATGAAATATAAAAATTTCTTCAATATTACAATTTCTTTCTTTGTTCTTATTTATATTTTAGACAATGCAACATATGAAACTTTATGTACAGGGATTGCTTAATTTTTGCAGTTATTTCTGACCTATCTTAAATTTACTTTGTCAAATATTCTAAATTTACTTTTTAATTATTTTAAGTCGTAAATAAATGGAGAATGTATAATTAATTAAAAAGTTTTATAAATATGATATTCTTGTATCATTGCATTACTTGATCGATGAAAGTTTATTTGAATTTTCATAATGAAGTTAATTGTTCCTAAAATGTTATTCAGTTTTGATTTAAAAGAAATTCATTATTTGTATAGTTTTTGAGTAATCCAATTCAAAAGGGGCTGATTTAAAGAGCTTTTAAAAATTATTTTAGTTAGTTGTCATTGTTGTAAAATAATAATTATTAGAACTTTTTTTCTAATATAATATTCTACTCTAATTAAATTAGAAAAATGCTATATAACTTTAATGAAAAAAATGTCTTTAATGCTATGTTTAAACATACTGCATTAAATTTTTATTTGTATGCATTACCAAAGATAAACAAACTTGAAATTTACTGTCAGTTAATTCTGTATTTATTATACAGATTCGTAATCAAAGATATTCACAACTTGTTAGTTCCCTTCTCACTTTAAATGAAATATTATTATTTATTTACTTCCTTTTTGAAATCATGATATTTTTCAAAATATCATAATTATTATTTCTTCTGAAAATCAAAACTTACGATTTAATGACTGTGCAAAATAATTTATTTAAAATGAGAGAGAATAACTTTTGAATTATAAATATTCCCTTTATTTCATTTAATAGCTATGAAAAATTAATTTCTAATTATTCATTATCTCTGTTACTTGGGAACTATATTTATACATATTTCTGGTTCAATTTGTTTTGCAATAAAACGTATTTTCTGTCACAAAATTATATTCTTTAACATGTTTGATTTTTTAGGAAGATTATGTTGAATATTCAAGGCAGGGACAAGTTGTAAAGGGTATTGAAAAACCAATTGTGCGATCTAAATATGAAGAAGATGTTTATATAAATAACCACACTGTAAGTATTATATTATTTGAAACATAGTGAAAAAATAATATAGCATTAATATTGATTATTTTTCTGACATGGATCTATTGAGTGCAATAAAAAGTTGTAAACCAAGTTTTTTGTGTCACCTACTACTGAATAATATATCAACCAATACATTTATTTTCTATTATGAGATAAGAATCAGTTCAGAATTATTAAGCATGTGTAAAAACTGCTAGGAAAATGAAAAGGGGAAAAAATGGCATTTAATAATTCATTTATTTGCCATGCATTCTTTACTAATTTCATTGAAGAAAAAGTGTTTCAAAAGCAGTTCAATCAATGTTCTGTTCTTGATGAGAAAACTATCACAAAACAGAAATACAAATTTTGAGTCCAGCATTTTAGATTTTATAATTTTGATGTTAGATATCTAGAATATGGCTGACAGTGTAGAAAATGTTTCTAATGAAAAATTGTCAATGAAGATTAGGAGTTGTTGTCATGACAACCAAATGCAAAAAAATCTTTAAATATCTGGGCAAAAAGACAATGATGCCGAAATGAATTATTCATTGCAAACAAAATTTTCTTGTATGTGTGCTTTGAGGTATTTATTATGACTTGCTACAGCCAAATGTAAGTGTGACTGTTGAATGTTATGATTGTTGTGTAACTTGGAAATCAATCAAAAATATTCATTTACTAGTAAAAGTTTGATTCCCGTAAAATCGCTCTGTGATAATCATGACTTCATACTACAAAACAAGTCAAAAACATGTAAGTAATGTTTGACAAAGAAATTTTGGAACACCTAGCTTATAGTCCTGAAATAACTCGTAGGGACTATTATTTCTTTAGGTCAATGTACATTGTTTTTTGTACACTTTTTAAGAGTTCAAAATAGTTTAGTGACAAATAAACAAAATATATCATTCTGCTCTGCTGGTACATGTTAACATTTAACTGGTGTAAGTGTTGGAGTATAATGATATAGTATGTTATGATGAATAAATATGTATTCTCAGTTTCCAATAACATTTTCATTTCTCAGAAACACGTTATAACATTTATTGCACTCAATGCACTGTTTAATTGTGTTGAAACTTCTCATGTTTGTGATTTTAAAGTTAATTTCTTACCTTGACTAATTTTACAACTCTTGATTACATATATTTTCATTGTTATACTTTAAATGCAATTAAATTTAATAAATTTATGTGAGGCATATTTTCAACTAAGTCTAATGTTTAAAGTAGATCTTGAATTGCCACAAACACCCACTGTTAAAAAAATTTTATTTCTAACCGTAAAATGCCAATTTAAATTGGAAAGCTAGGAATTTGGATATATATAACTATAAAGTGATATAATTCATCAATTAAAAAATAAAAATATCAGATAGAATAAATAATTGAGTACATTTAATTATAACACATGTTTAATTACTTCAAACTTGAAAAGAGAAATAGATTGCATTAGTATATTCTTCTGAGATGGTGCTGATTTGCAAAAAATATGGCTGGAACGCACGAATGTATGCAAGACTTTTCCTTAGTGATTCCTTACAATTCATTAACAATTATATATGATATTAAAATACCTCGGAAAAGAGAACTAGGTTATGCATCACAATGTAACTTTAGATGGCTGTAATCAGTTTCTTTGTATATTTTTAAAGACTTATGTTATATATTTTTACATATCTCCATTATATTAAATGAGATTTGTATAAGATGTTTCTTGAAAAAATCTTTTAGTCAAATGAATTCACATTTACTAATGCAGATATAATATTATTATTATGGGGTCTAGACTTCTTTATGGGTATAACCCATTTGAAATAGTAATAACAAATGTTTGATGTAAAATGTGAAGTATAAAAATAGTAAGGTACATATTTTATTAGGGAATTAAAGTGAAATTCCACTGTTTAAAGTTGAATTATGAAAATTGAACTTGCAACAACATAAACTGTTTACAAAGGCTAAATTACCAAATTTTATAAACAATTTGTTCCAAGTCTTCATAATTAAGCATGACTGCATTTGTTCTCATTTAGTTTCAGCAATAATTATTATTTTCTGAAATGAGTACAGATTTTATTATTTTTATTAAAGAGGGATCTGAACATTGTATAAGGATTTTCATTTCATAATTCTTACAAAATGAAATATGTAAATTTGAAAATACCATAATATGAGATTTTTTTTTATGTAAAATCTCTTTATAAGTGAAAATATTTATCTATAAGCTACAGTTATGAAAATAAAAGATGAAGAAAAAACTTGATCTGTTCGTGCAATTAAGTTTTTATCTGCATTTCATATTACAATATACTTGTGCAAAGTTATACATAGGAATGCTAATATATTCTAACTTAAATGTTTTTTTACAATTCAGGTATAGTTTATTGAATACTCTACTCATTTTAACACAGATTTGTATCTAATGATATTTTTTTCATATTTCTCATTTTTAAACTTGTACTTCCAATTAAACTGTTACTGATAAAAGATTTAGATAATATTCTTTTTGTTTTTTAGTCTGTATGGGGATCATATTGGAATGATTTTCAATGGGGATATAAGTGTTGTCATTCTTTTATTAAAAATTCATATTGCACAGGACATGCTGGAATAGAAGCTATAAAAGAAGTAAGAAACAAAATTTTATCCTTAATATTTGCATATATGTATTTTTTATTACATCATTAGTGTTTAATTGTTTAGAACTTATAATAACTTTAAATGAAATATATTTTATGACACAAAAAAGTTTAACAGCATGCAAACCCTTTTTTAGTTATCTTTATATGGACTGTAATATACTAAATGAACCAAAAAAAATTTCCAAGTTTTCAAAATGTACATAAATATTGTATTCAATAATTGTATACTTTTGTATATATTATATACACTGGAAGTTTAAAAACATTTATTTAAAAGTATACTGTTTTACAAAGAATGATAGAGGCTTTAGTTAGAGATACTCTTTATTATCATCCAATAAATAATTTTATCTGATTTTTAATAATTTTATCTGAAACTAAATATTTTTCCTCAAAAAAAGATAAACGTTTTTCATTATGGTGAAGAAAAGAATTTTTAATAGTGTTATAATAAATTGCTTTTAGTTTGATATCAGTTACTATATTTAAACTAAAAATTCTAAAGTTTTAAAAAAGCTCTATTTTTTTTTTTAAATTTGCTAATTCTTAATAGAATTACTTAATTTCTTAAGTAAACATTTATTCAGAATAAAAATTTAAATTACATTAAAAACATAATATTTGCAGTTAGATAAAATTCAATTATTTTAAGGTAAATATTAATTTAAATTAGTTTTAACTAATGTATTATTACTACAATAAAGAAATCCTGTTTAGAAAACTTTATTCTAGTTGTGATTCTTTTAAAATTACATGAAATTGCAACAGAAATTTTTTCAGAAATTTTACAAACCAAAATGGTAAAGTTGATATTCGAATAGGTTAAAATTTTCTGCAGTTCTTAATTTTTAATACAATAATATATTCTTAAAATATAAAGTGTATTGTTATTTATATATAAATGTTTAACTGTGTTTTAGTCTTCATCTTTGTCTTTGCTAAAACAAAAAGCTACCAAACCAATGGCAGGCTCTGATGAAAAACAGAATGATTCTGAATCAGAAACTTCATCATCATCATCTGACGTGAGTTTAGAAAAGTTTATTTTTTACTATCTATATTTCCTATTGTTGTGCATGATGTTATAAAAATATGATCATACATAAAATTTTTTAGGATAAAACAAAGAAAAAGAGTAAGAAACATAAGAAGGATAAAAAGAAAAAGAAGAAACACCATTCTTCAAGCTCCAGTTCTAGTTTTGAAGATTCTGATGAAGAAAAAGTGAAAAAGAAAAAATTGAAAAAAGTGAGTACAAAAATAATATTTATAAAAAATTCTCTTTTTCTAATAATTGTTATTTAGATTAGCAATGTTGGAGTCACAGAATTTTTTTTTCAGAATTTCAGAATGTTATAATGACATTTTAACTATTGTTGTATTAAAAAAATTATAATGATTTACTTTGATTAAATAGAGAGGGAAAAAACTATTATAATATTTTAAACATTGAATAAAATTTTCACTTGCGTTTTTTCATATCAAAATTTTAAATTAGACAAAGATAAAATATTTTTAATGTAAATATAATAAAATTCTGAAATTATTACATTTTGTTCATGCAAAACTTTAGAATAATGTTAAATGTACACTGATAAAATTATTTTTTTAAAATCATTTTCTAAGAAATTAAAACAAAAATGTGATTTATCCTTTAGAGTTTAACTAGTATATTAACAGAAAATCTTTAGAATATTAATCATTTGTTAAACAAATAAAGAATGCATTTAATGAGACTGTATTCTTAAATATTTTTTACTTTAATGCACATCAAATTTTTATAAAAAAAAAAAAAAAAAAAAGTAAATTTCATGTTATTTTTAACTGTAAATTAATATTCAAATTGTTTCTTGTGTTGAAGTAGAACATACTTAATAATGATTACCAGCATTTTTGTAATTTTTCCATCCTGAGAACAGATTTTCATCATTTTGAAATTGTAAAAGTTAATTTGTAATCTAAACATTTTGTTTCAAGTTATAAAAAAATTTTGTAATCTTTAATCGTAATGGGATGGATAATAAATAATTTAATTCATATTTCAACTTGAAATTAACATGGCTGACTTTGTAGATTTTGTGCAAGTGATATTTGCCTATAATTCTTAAACAAGGGGCTTTGATGAGATAATATGATTATTTTAGTACTAATTTGCTTTGAAGTTTGCAAAGCAACTACAAATATGTGAGAT
>JAPDSC010131132.1:19868-30065 GCA_026290005.1 Latrodectus geometricus | reverse complement strand
TTGAAAACAATTTTTATGAAAATTACATTGTATTAGAAATAAGTATAAAAAATGTGTGAATAGGTGACCATTCAATGAGTAATATTAAAAATTAAGTTAGAATTTTTAATGTTCAAGAAAATTGGAAAAAAAATTTCACTGAAATAATTTGATTCTTAAACATTTAGCATATTAAATGATTGCCGGGAAAAATATCCTCTTATTCTAACAAACTATTTCATTTACTTTTTTTGTTTTCGTAGTTCAGATAAAATGACATACATAGCAGAAAAATTTTAAGTTTCCTGTATTTATGCAAATAATTTAAAATTTAGACAGGCTAGGATAAAGCATATTTGGATATTTATTATGCTAAAACATTAAGATGTTGAAAGTAATTTATATTTTCTTTGAGAATAATATTTTTATTTATTATGTATTCTATTATGCAATAATAAAGAAATGTGAATCTCAATAAATTGTCTAAAATAAAATATTCAGAATTTTCATTAAACTTGCTTTATAGTTATTAAAGCTTATTAACTAGTAAATTAATGCATAAATAAATAGACAAAAATATTTTTAAAATATAAATGAAATAAGATACTTATGTACTAATTGAAATCAAAATTAAATTTCAGATTGTAAATTTTTTTATGTAACAAAAAATGTTAAGTTTAAAGTCTTGTGAATTTAAAAGGAATAAGTTGATATCATTGTAAAAATTCCTTTTTTTTAAACTGAGTTAAAAAAAATAGTATAAACCTTACATTAAATAAAAAAAAATAAAGCTTTTAATGAAGATGTGTTCTTTAATGTTTTTAACTAAAGCTGTAGATTTCATAAAATGATTTTTAGATTTTTTTTTTTAAATTTATAGAAATAATATTTTACTCAGAATAATTCCTTTCTTGATTTTCTAGACTGCATAAAGAGAGGGAAAATAACCTTTAATCTTCTTAGAAGAACTTTTATTTTGTATTAATATTAAACCTTTATTTCCATAACACAATTTCATCTTTATGTGATAAAATTATTGTGTAAAATTCAACTCGTTTTTTCTAGGCTTTGAAACAAGAGGAGGAACATCAGAAAAAAGCCGATGAACTATTGGCAATGGATGAAAGGAAGAGGCCCTATAATAGCATGTGTGAAGTAAAAGCTCCAACTGAAGAAGAAATGGAAGCTTATTTTATAAAACGCAAGAGAGCAGAAGACCCAATGGCTGGCTTTATTTAAATAAGCCTTTTAATCTGCAACGACAGTATATCATTCTGAAAATATGTATATATATATAATTAATAAATTTTATATCTATTTTTGTTATCAGTTAAAAAATATATATGTAGTAAAAGAAATTATTTGTTGGTTAAACTGCCTAATTTAAACAAGTTGTAATCGAAGCCAATAACAAAAATAATAAAAATTTATATGGAGCAAACTGGTCACTAAGACAATTAAAACTCTTTTTACTTTTTGCGAAAATATTAAAATCATTATACTTAAAATCATTCATTGTGAAGTGTTTAACTTGTGACAAATCAAAATTATATGCATTAGGTGTTTTTATATGTGAGCCATTAAAAAAACCAAATTCTGTATTTAAACAATTTTATGTCTAAAAATTGAAATATATAAATTATAAGAGTTTATAGCTAGTTAGTTCCTCAAAACATTTGTGAACTTGATTGAATTTATATGCTATAAGAGGTGGAACTAGTAAGTTATTTACTAAGCTTGCGATTTGAAATGAATTAAAAATAGGCTTTTGGTTATAGTGACTCTGTCATGCGATAAATATGTGAAGTATAATGCACATTTTATGAAAAAAAGTTTACTTACTAGTCTTGTCTCTGTCAGGTCATTAGCTATAGAATTCCCAGTTTTCCAAGAAAAATTGCTGTGACTGACATGATTGCTTGCAGGACCATCACTATAGAATTAGAGTGGTAGATTTCCCAACTTGTGTTTTGTATAACTCTAATCAACTAATGCTTATGGGACATTTAAATAATTATATCATACTCTCTTAGCATGAGGACATTGTAAAGAAGTATTGGAAGGCCAATGAATTAATGGCTCAAGTACTAATCTTCGGCACTTGTAAAAAAAATATTTTTTACTAAATTGATGTTGTTTTCCAAAATAACCCTAATATTTTTAAAAGTTATCTACGAAAATATTTAACGTCTGAAAGATCAACTCTTATACTTTTTCATCAAATAAAAAATATGATATTGCTGGCGACTTGTGATTTTTAAAGTGAAACTATTACTGATTAGATGTAAGGGAAAGAATTTCCTTTTTAAGTAATATAAATCTGTCAAGTTATAATGAAAGTTTTCATATTTATATTACTTAAAGTAAAAAGGAAATAATAAAAAGAACTCAATAAAGATAGGAAAAAAAAAGCAAATTCCTTAAGTTTTAATAATAATTGCCCAAATCTGTTTTTGTAGTTTTCCAAAGCCTTCAGCCCAAACTTGGTGGCCAAGAGTCCAAAAAATAGGTCCTGCTTATTCTGGATATCCTGTGTGGAATAAATGATGGCACTAGTAAGATGTTACTGCAGGTAAGAAGAAAGATTGATGTCTAGGCTTTACGGTGGGCATGGCAAAATAACCTATTCGAGTCCGTAGAAAACCAGCCTGTAAATATAGTACATGTGATTTTGCATTATCTTAATGGAAAAATACCTAATTGCATTGGAACTCAGTTCGACGTTTGGTTTTGATAGAAGCGTCAACACGGATTTGCATCTTGCTATACACTTAACTGTCAATGCTTTTATCATTTTTTTAGAAGGATAATTGCCACCTACTCTGTCTAGTGGTCAGCATTCCTGACTGCGGATAGGGAGGTCTGGGTTCGAATCCCAGTCGGGACATGGATGTACGTTCTTTCTCTCTCTCCTGTCTTTGTCCTTTCCTTGTATGAATGAGTTGTGAATGGTTGCCTACCCTATAAACGGGTTCCTATGACATGTGTGTACTGAGGAAGTCGTACTCCACACCCAATGGCGGTTCAGTTGAAAGAGTGGAGCAGCGCACCCATACTGCCAGCCTGGCTGGCACTCGACAAAAAAAAAAAGGATAATTCCACGGCAATCTTGCCAGGTAAAAAATATGATCTTTTTATTAATCAAATTGCGTTTTGCGACGCTACCGACGGATTTACCGGGTGCAGACCAACCCCCTTTTTCAGGTTTTTTTTTTTTTTTGTCCAGTGCAGAATTTTGTGCTTGTGTTGATTTCTACTTGAGTCAGCTCAAGCAGCACTCAGAAATTTAGCATGAACATCAAATTAATGCTATGCACTCACAATATTCAAAAACAAGTCTCCTTTCAAATACCAAAACTTGTCTGACAAAATGTAAACTGTATAGACGATATTAGCGTTGGAGGAAAACTTTCGTCACAACTCGGAAAAATAATGTACTGAAATCATACATTGTAAGTTCAGAAGTATTTATCAGAATAAAAAATTAAGCTTAGTGAAACATTTTTAATTATACTAATTTAAAATTCAAATTATTTTGAGCCAGTCTTAAAAGTAATTGATCCTAAATAAATTTTTGCCTTGGATCATAGTGTTATCTGTCACTTTACATGTTACTTTTTACATTATAGGATTAATTTAATAGGGTTCTAAAATTTAAAAAGGATTATGAACTACTACAAAATTTCATGGCCGATGGTAATCGAATGCACAAACTGTTAAATTGAAGGGAAGAGGGAACCATTCAGCTGCTAACTTGTCAGGAAATATTGTGAAATCTACACACATAATCTTAAGAACATTTCTAAAATCATTTTGTAACAGCAAAAAAGTAATGCAGTATGCAATAAATAACTATGTTATCTGTCAATCTAAACATGAGGGAAAAAAAAGTCCCAAACGTTGATTATGATTTGAGATTTTCACTGAAAAGATTTACACACACAAAAAAATTTATATTTGTTAAAGTCAGTTTTCACATAAAAATATTTATTTTATTTTTAAAAAATTATCCAGAAGAGTGGTTCTTTTAATCTTCATGTATGGTTTTATTAATATTGATTTTGCGAAGCATTAAACACCAGATATTGAATTGTTTTGTTCTTATTTAACTTACTAAAAGGTATATATACATGCACATTTAAAAGTTTTGCTTACAATTATTTAAAAAATATATATTTTAATACCACACTATGTATCCTCTTCTCGATCATTTATATTTAAAATTTTTAAAGGAGGGATTGTTTAAAGAAAAATTAAACATTCAAAACGTTAGAAAAAAATTTATTAAGCATATATTACAACATGAAGTTGAAATAATATGATAAACTGTGCATTAGACAACAAATTTAAAATAATTTCAATTATCAACCAACTTTATAAATTGCATTGTATTTACATAATATACATGTCACATACCTATATGAATATTAATATATACTATAAAATTATGTACTTATATGTATAAAACATTACGTAACTATTTATTTAGATATATTCTAATTCCCATATCAAATTTCTATATAATTTTATAAATATTATAAAAATAAATAATTTAATAAGATATTAAAAACTATTAATTAATACATTACTAAGTGCATTATACAAAATAAAACCACTAACAGATCAACTTTAAAAACTATTTACATAAAAATGAAAAGTTTATAAAAACTATTTGTGGTATATAATGAAGATTCAGTTAAAAAAAAAAAAATTAAAAATTGTTAATATATTTCTACTATATAGAAATAATGAGAAAGTATTAGAATGGTATACATCACTAACATAATTTACTATGATTTTGGCAATTTATTTTAAATGTTCAATGAGCATTATTGCCATGCTAAAGTTACATATTTGAGCTAATGATGATGGTTAAGAATGAAAGCACCTCAAAGTAAGAATAATTAACTGGGTAAGAAAACAAAATATTCATTCTATTTCTTTAAAATGAAATTAAATAATGTAGAATTTATTAATGTAACAAAATTATTTTTAATAGCTAATTGTAATCTATAATAAATTTTCTTTAAAGAAAATAATTATTAAAATATACAGCATATTCATTTTTAATAACAATGTTTACTAATGTTTCAGTAATTATTAAAGAATCTCAGATCAAGATATGATTATGCACAATTTTTCAATAAAAAAAGTAATTTTTAATGCATTTATTAATAAATAAATAATCAACTTGTAAAACATGAAAAATAAATTTTATATTCATTTTGGTGCCAATGATATATTTTTTAAGTATATGGACATTTATTATATATATCGTGATTTAATAAAACCAATTTGATCAAATTATGTTATCAGATTACTTTAAGACAGTGAAAAAGTGATTCCAAACTCAAAGTGCTTTGTAATAAAAATCTGTTTGCTTATAACAAGTAAAAATATATTGACCATTGGTTTACATATGTACAGAATATTGTAAAATTAACAGCCTTACATTATTACTAAACATTATGTTCTGAATTCCTGTTATACTTAAATTTATTATCAGAATTATTATTGATAAAAATGCATTGTTGCTTCACCAAATTTGAATACATGATTACTAATGTTTAAGTAATTATTTGAAATGACAGCAATTACTTTGATTGCTTTGGAAAAGTACAGTTAGTAAGTTCTCTTTAATGTCTCTTTACTGTTGCTCCTAAAACAATCATTCCAGTAATAACATTTTTTAAAATTGTATATAAAATTATATTGATATTCAAAATGAATAAATTTTGTCTTTAAGAGTTTTATAAAGAAACTTCGTCCTTTTTCCTTCAAAAACATTATATTACATTAAAAATTGAAAATCAGCAATCTTAATCTTAATGAATTATTGTAATTCATCTTCGAAGAATAAAATTCGTTAATTTTTTTTAAAAAAACACTGAACGATTTTTTAAATTTATAATGGGAAGGGCGCAAATTACATCGATTCAACTACATTTATTTACTATGTCATTACAAAAATACAAAGCTTTGGAATGGTTAAAATTGCAGCCAAAGTTTTTATAGTTTGTAAACTCAACTCTCACTTCAAGCATGATTCTTTTAATGGTTTGGAATATATTTAAATCTCAGCTCCTAGTCATATTAGCTTTTATGTGATAAATACAACACAAATATGAACCATCCATTATCTATATGTTCTCATTTTCCAATATGAAAATTTTCTTTAAAAAAAAATTATTTTCTCAAGTTGAACTTTTGATGTTACCTAGATTTTAGAGTTTGTTTTAAATATGACTAAGTATTTTTGTTTAATACTTGAAACACAATCAGGGGCTTCAATTTATATAACAATTTAGAGGATTAAATTTACATATTTAAATTATATTGTATTGCATAAGCTTAAAGAATATTCATTATTTTCTAAAACAAACTATTTTTAATTTAAATAATTAAAAATAAATAATTTAAGGAATTAAAAATAGTCTAAAGAATTCACTTAATTTATATCAAGTATTTCCATTGGTATGCTGAAAAGTAAGTCATAAATAAATCAGACTGTACTACAATAAAATTTCAGATGAAAGTACAAATATTTTTCGAATGTATTCTTTTATGTCCAGATTAAAATGTTTTAATAGTTCACACACAATTAGAACAGGAACAAATGATTTCATTTTACTTTATCATCAAATTAACATCATAAGTATAATTCAGGTTATTACCAAACTTTTAACCCATACTTAGTACAAAATAACATGGCTTGATGATTAAGATTCAAATAATAAAAGCTTTTGTAGTAAGATTTGCTACAAGAGTGAAATCTAAATAAAACAAATATAAACAAATATTTCTTTATAAATAAAATTTGTTTTGCTGCAAACATACAGGAGACAAATTATCTCAAATCAAAATCTATATCTCGAAAGATATAATACAATTTTTTAAAAAAAAATTTTTTTATATATGAATAAAAAGTAACTATATTCAATATTTTTCAACCAAACATACTATGTGTGAAAACTATAGAACTTTTGCATTTACACAAACAAAAAAAAAATAATTTTTTTTAATTAACACCTAAATTTAATGAAATCCAAATAAAACATGATACATTAAATATTACTTATTCACTAACTTAACACATCAGTTTGAAACAAAAATATTGTAATAAGTACACACAAGTTTTTTTCATTGACTGATAACAAAACCAATGCACAAATTTGCTTTTTTTTACATATATATATATATCCATCGAAATACAAGTTTTAACAGATTCATATGTAAACAGCATGATAATCAGATCCACAATGAAAAAATATTGTGATATTTTATATTACATTAACATTTCATAACTGCTCCAGAAGATAATAATAAAGAAACTGTAGTTAATGTAGATTAATCATTATTAAGCAAATTTTAATGAACATTTTTTTTGTTTGTTACCAAAATAAATCTCATTGAAGTTTTTAGACAAAATATAAAATTTGATAGGTTTTTAAAAATACAAAATAAATGAAACACTAGTTCTGAGTTTTTGGCTTAGAAATTATAAAGATTCTGAGAACTTGGAAATGTAGCATTTTCATAAAAATACAAAGAAAATTATCTGTTCAAACTTAAGTTTAAAAAATATATAATCAACTGCTTTAATATTTCAATATATTCAGAAAAAGTATTAGGAATTAAAGGTTTGGTTCATATTTCTTATTTTTGAAACTAATGAAATAGAAAAGCTTTCATTAGTTCACATAATTTCAAAATGATCATTATGAATCTATTCTTTTAGATCTGGAGCTGGCAATAGTTTTTGATTGTCGACATTTAAAAATCTTATTCTTTTATCACCCTGCTATAAAAGAAACTACCTTTTCATTAATGATTTATTTTATTTTGACATTACATCATATTCTTAATATTGATATTCAGGTTCATAAAATTAAACTATACTGAATTCTAGATTTTTCTAAACTATCTCAAGTCTAAAAATAATTCCATACAGATTCTGACAATAGAAAAACTATGATTTAAGGTAATAAAAAAAATATCATTTACTGAATTACAATAAAGGTAATTTGAATGTTCCTTTGATTTTTTTTTCAAAGCCTTTTTAGCAAGACTTAAAAAGATAATTAAATTTAAAAAAAACTCAATAAGCAAAATGTTAGCTATGGATTATAAAATGTATTTTTCAATAACAACTCAATTTTAATGCACAACATTAAAAAATAAGATACAATTAATTTATTATATTCAATGTCAAATAACAAATCTTCTTGCTAATACATAAATAAATATATTATTTTATAAGTTATGTTTAACTGTTTTATAGAGAACATGTCACAAATAATTTCATGCAGCAATTTAGCAATTATTTTTTTGTTTTACAAACAATGAAAGCTTATAAAAGAAAATTTTGCTTATCTTTATAAAATTGTAATATACATAACAGTATCACAAGTTTTATAAACAATCCATCTAATATTAAAAAATGTACTTTCCCTTGAAAGTAACATAAAATTAAGTAAACTAAAGAAAACTTTTACATCATGATTCCATTGACATTCTTATTGCTTCTTCTAACATTTCTTGTTCACTCATTTCTAAAATGTTATTAAATATGACATTAGAAAAAATAAGTACTAAAATAAAATATGTTACAGACACTTTTAAACAATGCAGAATATAATAACAAAATTAAAAAAACATTTATTATACATGATTATAATTAAAATGAGACAGTTGGAGGAAATTTATTTATCAGGTGACATAAAATTATTTTAAATATAATTACTTGAAAATATCATTAACTCTGATAGATTATATTTATAAGAAAAATCAACTTTTTTTTCGATAGGAAATGTATATTAAATTTTTCATAGAAAAATAATCTTACACTAAATGATTTCCAGTACGTGAAAGGCTCCCAGGACTAAAATGTATTTATAATACGTAAACAATAAAACACATTTCATATTAGGATTCAATATCTAAAAAACTAACATCTCAATTTAAATTAGAAAAAAAATAATTATCATTCAATTAATTAAAATTTATTTCCTATTTATTGTCATTTATTGAAAGAAGTTTAAGAACATAACAAGAGAGCGAAAATAGTAAAGCTAGGGTATATATGTTTTCTATACAGATTGCATTATTCAATGTATGACAAATCACTAACAGCAATAGTTAAAACACTAAACGTTAAATTAAAATTCTTTTTTTGAGATAAATTTATATAATACTTTTTTTACAAATAATCTTTCAGAAATTATCCTCATCGATATCTATAATACATTCTGCCAGATAACCATCTATTGTCAATGATAAGTAATATTTAAATCCATGGACAAATATCATAAGTGATAAATAATATATAAGTTAAACATATGAAATTTTACATCTAATAAAATGGTACCAAGATAAGAAATCATGGAAGGCAATATAAATGATGGCAATATATTGTTCAGCTGTTTAAGTAGTAAATAAGGTAATTAAGGAAGCACATAAAAGCATCCAATAAGAAATCAGGAAAATAAAACAGTATCATTATAAAACAAATCTATACTTCTGATCTTAGGTAAGTTCACACACAAATGCTATGTGATCATCAGTTTCACTGAAATGTGGTTCATTGCTAACAATTGTACATTGATTATTTTTTAGATTATTTTTAATACCATACCAATCAGTTCGCAGTTTTGAAAAACCAGCCAATAATATACAAAAGTTTTGATATTTGAAAGAGAAAAATTTTGACTGCATAAATGAGAAATTTTAAAATAATAAGTATTTATTTTTTAAATGTGTGGCAATCACATAATTTAAATAAGTTATTAATAAATAGAAAAATGTTGATTAACTTTAACAATAGAAAATACACTACAAATGAAATATATTAATTTCTTCAAAATATGAATTACCATATAATTTGATATATTTAAACAAGAAATATATATATACCCATATCTGGTGCTGCTGTTATTGTGTGCCCATATTGATGATTCTTTCCATTGATGGTCACATTGGTTGTTGCAGGTTGCTCTTTACTAGTTGAAGCTTTTTGAAATTCTAAATTAACAAAAAACAAGCATTATAATTTTTTTAAAAAACAGAATGTCACAATCATATTTCAGAAATATTTTTACAACATCGATTAAATATTTTTTAAAATGAATTTTTAATTTTTAAAAGTTCTCTTTAAGATTATATATATATATATATATATATATATATATATATATATATATATATATATATATATATATA
>JAPDSC010131132.1:0-19858 GCA_026290005.1 Latrodectus geometricus | reverse complement strand
ATATATATATATATATATATATATATATATATATATATATATATATAATAATGCTGTGCTGTAAAACAATTTCACACGGCCTAAAAAATGTATTTATCATAAGTTAATTATTTATTCAATTGTATGAATAATATTAAATATTATGTTTTCAATTTATATTTAAATTTTGTTCTACTCAAAAAATACATGAAATTTATTTAGTTAGAATGTAGATTTATATTGAAATTATATGAAATAACAATGTAGAATCATGTGAAATAACTGCAATAACTAAACTGTTAATATTTAGCTTTCAATAATTAAGAATTAAATACTAACCACCAAAAATATCTTTGATTATTAAACCTTTAATAAAAACTGAAACTATAATAATGAAACTACTATAAACTATAATAAAAACTGAACACAACTGGGCAAATAAAAACTGGACAAAAATTTATATATTTATCTTATTTTTTATGTCTGAATAAATATTAAACAATTGATTTTTTAAATAAAATAGAAAAATATTATACCAAAAACAAATTTCGTATCTTATCCAGAAAGATGAAACATAAATTAAAGAAATAAATGTATCTGTAAAGAACAGCATTGAGAGTAAATATGAGACAATATGGGCAATATTATCTGCAACTATTTTTATAAAAATTGTAAGACCATGTAAGAATCATCAGAAATAAATTAAACTTAATCCATAAATTACTCATTCCACTGCAAATAAATACATTTTTAAACCAATATAAAATGTTTAAAATCTGTATTTAGTTTATTCATCATGTATTCTGATAAGTGTTACTATTCAATGTGAAATGAAGTCAAATTGATTTAGAATGCCATCTGTGGGAAGAACATTCCATATTGCTTCCAAATATAACTAAAGTTCATATATAGAAAAAAATAGAGCAAAGATTACATGAGCAAAATATTCACCAACAGAATCCTACGTGTTTTTTTAGCAAATAAGAAAGCCAAAAACGAAAAAAAAAGGTGTTAATGTTGTGCTGAAAAGATATTTTACAATCCCTGCAAAATTTGATATTTTCCTATTGAAAAATAGCTTTAAGAATCAATTGTAGGAAAGGAGAATGACTTTGGATTCCAACACTTCCCTGTATTTATTAAAATTATTCACACATGTTCAATTGGTAATACATCCAGGGAATAAGTGGACCAAATACTGAATTTGTTTCAATTGAGAATGTCCATAATATGCAGTTGCACCCCAGATTATAACTTTGGGTGTCCCTCCGTTATGGCTTTCAATAAGGCACTTTGGTGCACTTAGGCAGTATTCAACATGAATATGGTTATCATGGTACCACAAATTAAGGTGGAATTCACCAGGAAAAAAACACAGTTTCTATCAATAAACATGTTTCCATTTTATGAACCCAATGCAGATGTTTTAAAAATTTAGTACCGAAAGGAATCTGAAAAAGAACTTTTCTTTACTACCTATGATATCTTTACTGTCTGGTACCTATGGTGTATTAAATGAAAACATTCTTTTTTTACTGACAATTAATGTCACTTTTCAGTATCTACTTTTGGATCTCCAAATTTCTTTCTTGTCAGTTCACTGTCTCCTTACACCCATCACTGTGCAGCTATTAGGCACACAAGCTGCCATTGCATGACAAATAAATTTACCTTTAAGAAACACAATGATTCTCCACCATCAAAACTTCATAAGTAGAATTTTCACCCTCTTTTATTAAAGAGGCATATTTAGGTATCACTTTCAATTCTCTCAGACAATCACACTCTTCAAAGTTCTTATTGTAAGAAATTGTAAAAAATAAACAAAAAAAATTCAAAATAATTATAATTTTTTAAAACTTGTGGTTTAGTTAATTTTAATTATAATGAGTCAATCATTCATAGAAATTTAAACAAAAATTAGCATTAAAATATATAAGAAAATACTTAACTAAAATAATAAAAAGTTCCCAAATTCTTAAGCTCATACTTTTACATCCTTAAAACTGATAAAATTTATTATAATCTCACATATATGATTCCTTTCAATACATTTATTTTTAAAATAAAATTGAGTTTTCTAACAAATATTCCTTTAAATATATCCTTCAAATACTATAACTGTGGTAAAATAAAAAAGAATCCTTTAAAAAAGTAATGGCAGTTTAAATCTTATGCTATAGAATTTCTTCCTCTTCCAAGTTGAGCACTTGGAAGAAGAAATTTTAAATACAACAAAAGTTTAAGCAGATAGAATATTTGAATTCAACAAATTTATTAATTAAATCAAACAAATTAAACAAGAAATAAATACATAAAGAGTATCAGTTATACTCAGTAAAAGCATTTTATTATCTCACCATTTAAGCTCATAGATAATGCTACTTCTAAGCAATCATTTTCGATTTGAATTGACTCTGCCAATGTTCTGTTCAAAGCATCTGTATAAGCTTTATCCTCATCATCATCTTGGTCAAAATTATTTAACAACTTTTGTTCTGATATGAGGGAAGGCTTTTTTACTTGAACTGCAGGCTGGAGAAGTAATATCTTATCAGCAGGACATTCAGGCAATTTACCATCAATAATAAATATAGAATAACCTACAATATAAAAGAACATGCAAAATAAACACACAAATTGCTTTTTTAATCCATTTCATTTTACACTTATTTGATTCGTTATTTTTGGACAATATTCAAACAAAGTGGTAAGATTTTCACTGTTTCAATTGAAGAAAACAATATTATGTTGCTTAAATAAGTTAAAATTCATTGCCAATGTATAAAACAGCAACACAATAAAATTTTGTAATTTACATTGATATCTTAAAAAAGTAAATTGAATCAATTGCCTTGATGAAGATCTTTTTTAAAAATTTTTATTCAGTCTGAATTTTAAGAAAATTTTTTCAAACACTCAAAAATTTTGTTAAATAAACATTAAAATTTAGATTTTGTCTAACTTTATAGTCTTTTTGGAATGGTAGAAACCATTAAAATTATTACATTTTGACAATAATTTTACTCTTCAGTAGCAAATGTATGATAAATTTATTACAAAGAAATTTGTAAGAGTTCAATGTTCTTGAAAATTAAATACAAAATGTAGCAAATAAAATGATTTGCATTTACCACTGATTTTTTTTATATAAATTTGTTTAAAAGTATTTTACTTAATCTCAAAAAAAAAAAAAAAAAAAAAAAAAAGTTTTTAATTTAAAAAAAATATTTTATTTTTATAAAGAAACTTAAAATTTACGAATTTTTTATTCTGCTTCATCAACCTTCCTCATTAATAATTAATATGCATCATTCATTGTTCAGTGTTGCGAATTCACTGGCAATGTTTTCGCCACAAATACGTAATTGAGAGAACTCAAGTGATATAAGAGAGAATGCAATGAGCGAGCATCCGCTCCAAAAACTTATTTTCAGATGTTTAGTTTTGAAAATCGTGTTAGTAATGTGTTGTTTTGTTAATTAATTTTTGTGAATAAATGTGTGTTTGTTAACAATAGAAGTTTTGATTTCACAATTTCCGCAATCTCACCTACTTCAGAAGCAGAAACAAAAATTTATTTCGACCACTGAACTAGAAGATTCGAAAACATTTAGAATCAAGAGGTTGCAGTGGTCTAATTGATTAGGATGTTCATTCTTGTTATCAAAAGGTAGTGAGTTTGATTCCTGACCCAACTGAAAATCTGTTGTTATCACAATGTCCTCAACTTGAAATTATACTTTGTATAGCAGGCCAAGCATGGGGTTTTTTGCTTTGTCCCTGCTTCTAAATTACAAAGACTCGTCTACTTTTAGGGTTCAACATAACAAACCCAAATGCCTCACTAGACAAAGCATCATCACTTTTACCTCTTGTAGTGCTGAAAAGAGGGGAAAAGGATCCTAACACTATAATAATAAGCATTATAATAATAATTATTAAAAATCAAAATGCCCTTTTCAAGGAAATTTTTTAGTAAATAACTACTGAGATATAGAAATAACATTTTTTAAGTATCTACAAAAATATTTTGATTGAAGAGTTTGTTAAATCTTTATTTCTCTGCATTTAAAGTTTCATAAAACTTGAAACTTGATTTTTATAAGAATTGTAATGGCAGAAATATAAAAAATTAATAACCAATAATAAGAAACAGAAAAAAGTAAAGAGTTTGTAAAATAACTTCATAGGAAGAAACATGTCTACAAAGTAACATTATCAGAGCAGGTATGCAAAAACAAATAAAATAATAAAATCATCACAAAAGAAAAAAATATATTTACATCACTTCTACTGGGTTCCTTACTTTCTGTAACAATCAAAACTTTTTTTTAAACAAGTTTTCACATTGAAAGAATTATCAGATAAAATGGACTTGTTGATAAAAATACTCATTTCTTCATGAAACTAATTAATCATACAATAGGAGTATTATACAATAGCTAATTAAAACTGTGATTATATCAAGCATTTAGGAAGTGATTTTTTAAACATAAATAAGAAAATATTTCAAACATTATTCAGACAATAAAGTTAGACAATATTGTATACTTTAAATGATATAATTAATATTAATTAAAACTAATAATAATAATTTTATTTAAAGGATATACAACTTTATGGAAAATACAATGTTAGATTAAATTAATGTTCTTAAATCATTGAATTTTCCATAAAAATTAAAAAATTTACAATTCAAAACATTTAATATTTGAACTTTTCTGAATAATGATTATTTCGCTTAAGTAATTAAAACCACTTTTACATGAGAAAGATGCAAATAATCATTGTTTCAAACTAAAAGTTAAAATAATCAATTCTAACCATTATTACAAACAGAAATAAAATTGTGGTTACATATTGTATCAGCACCACCAAAGATCCATTAGTTCCTTTCCAGGTAATTTGAAAATAAATCACTTATTTTAAAAATTAATCAGTTAGCATATATCATAGACATGAGCAATTTAAGCAATTAGACTTTACACAATTCACATGCTTTATTTACTATAAATGTAATTAGATATATGTCATATTTTGTTACTATTTATTTTTTAGTGGTGCTTAATTCACAAAATAGAAATTGTTTAAAAAAATCATTTTTGTAATATAACAGACACACTCAATAACTACCCATAAGTTTTCCATTGTAACACTTTCTTAAAAGTAATAACGCACATTGCTCATGGTAAAAACTATATGGAATTTAAATAATGCAAATATGTATTTAGTAAACATCTCCTTTACCTTCTTCTTGTAGTTGAGCCAGAAACAGTGATAAAAATGTATCTGATATAAGTTCTGGTCCTGTTAGTAAAGAATTTAAATTGAACCACTGACGTCCAATTTTCCTAATAGTTAACCAATGGTCACGATAATTGCAGATGTATGCACTCATTTTCCTGAAAGAATAAAATAGTATTATAAATTTAAAGTTGAATTTAATTGAATGAACAAATATTTTTTATGTTTGCAGAAATCAAAAATGTTACACTGTAAATAATAGGATTTCATAAAACGTAGATATATACAAAGTATAAATTATAAAATGCAAAAATAATCTGGTTAACTGAAATTAAAAGTTTATTCTACTAAATATTCATGTTCTTGAATCTTTACAAGCAATAAATACATAAATATCTAATTAAAAATGTTCCATTCTAAGAGTGAATGAACATGATGTGTCTGATGTGTCTGTAACTGTTATAGTGAATGATTATTTCACTCTTAGATGGTGTTTCAGTCAATTGTTACAAAACTTGTGAAGTACAGATTTTGTGATGCTTCGCTCAAATGCATCCAATATAACTTTCTCATTTATCCTAAATTGAAACTATATCTGGATGATCTTAATCAATGATTATAATTTATAGTCTTGCATAAATGCAATGTGAAAATAAGCATTAATCATTTATATATATTTTTATGCTTGTAGTTTGAAAAAAAAAAAAAACATGATCACAACCTGTATTATTTTATCCCTTTTAGCAAGCAATAATTTTTCTACCAAAAAAACAAAAATTAGTATATATATATATATATATATGTGTGTGTGTGTGTGTGTGTCTGTAACTGTTATTACAATAATAAATAATTAAAACAAAAAAATACAATAAAAAAATTACAACAATAATAAAAGTGGAGCAGAGCACCCACATATTGGCACTTCACAAAAAATAAAATTGCAACTGAGCAGTATTTGTTCACAGCTTGTAATACACTCATTCAGTTGCCTAAGATTGAAATGGTTTAATAGGAAAATTTATTTTATTTGAATTTCCTGAATTTAATACAAAAAGACAATATTACAGAGGGAGTAAACACTACTGTCACAAGGTATAAAAATATATCAGATTAAATGGTGACTTTTAAAATTTGCATACCATTTAATATTAATGAGACTTAACCGGTCAAACTAAACTGATATTGTGTGAATACCTCTTCACTGTTTTCAAAAGCTACCATTCTGTTCTGTTATTATAACAGATTACTTTCTAAACAATACTAAAAGTTTCAATTATATACCATTCTAAAATTACAGCTGAGTTTGATTTCCTATTATGATATTGGTGAATTGAACAGTAAACATATTCATAATTGATCATTACTTTGAGCTTAATTGGAACAAGCAATAGAGAACAATTGAAAACCACTGATAGTACCAATTCATACTAAATTAATATAAGAGTAAACATACAGGTAGTAAAATCAAGTTAAAGAAATATTGCAGTAAGATAGAAAATTCCAATTCAGTTTCAAATTACTAAATTAATATTGTCTGTTATAATTCTACTAGTAACATTAGCTTTTATATTTTCAAGTAGCACATATTAGTAAATACTATTGTATAATTTGTTAATTTCTAAAATGATGAATATATGAAGTTTTTATGGTATGAATATGTTGAACATGTGTCCACATACTTAATTTAAATTAAAAAAAAAATATCATAAAGGATGCCATTTGTATTCCCTGCACTGACAAGAGCAGATTCCCCAAAGTTAACAGATTATAATGCCAAAATGAATTCTTTAATTGGACAAACTTCTAACTCCATTCAAATTTATCATGTATCAATGACAATTTTCAGTATCTAGGGAAATTGATTGCAATTTTGAAAACTCTTCAAACTTACTATTTCATTAATACAGGGGAAACTTATTTTTATGGATTTGTAAGAACAGGTAAAATAGTTTTTAAAATCAAATGTTTAATAAAAAAATAAAATTTACACTGTAAAACTTTTTTTTTTTTTTTTTTTTTTTTTTTTTACCAAATAGATATGCATTTACCAAATGTTTATAGAATACTTTTAGAACAAATTACTTAGTATGAACTACATAAAATAATACACATACAAAATAAAATTTTTATGTAATTTAATGAATTTTTATTTTTATTTTATAAACGAAAAATCAATCTTTCTTTCATTTCAGAACATTTTTAAATATTTTCCTTTTTTAGATGTAAGAAAGTATTACCTGTAATTTACATTTAAAAAAAAATTTTCAATCTTCTTAGCCATTTATATGCTTGATTTTCCAATAAAATCATCAAAGTTTCTCAACCATAAGATTATATAAAATTTTTAAAAAATTAAAAAAGAAATGATAAAAATAAATGCCATGAAAATTGCATGAAAATGAATTCAAAATAAGATTTTGTTGATAAAGGGAGATTAAAATTATATATCACTGTGACTAAAAGACCATATTAAGAACCAGCAACTGGTTCATGAAAAGGAATGTTTACTGACTTATTGTTTTTAAAAAAGTGATTTTGAAACTTGTATTTTCATTAAATTTACCTTGAAGTCAAGAAAATTTAAAATCATTTTTTTTGGGGGGGAAGCTTGAATTATTTAATAATTAATTTAGTTTTGAAATTAAAATTGAAAAAATGTATTAGTGTTATATAAATGAGTGTTATAAAATTAATGAAAAACTGAATTTACATTTTTTAAAATTTAAAACTTGATGAAACTGCACAAACCAAATTGAAACAAAACAGATAAATTAATTTACTTTTCATTTAAGAGTTGGTTCTAATATGTTATACAGTGAAATCTATTTTTTGCAGTCCTATTCAATACAAATTTTGGATTCAATGATGTCAACGTTTTAACATCATTGTATGTTAAATTATTGTAATGCACATAAGAAAGTTTGATTGTAAATATTTTATGAGCTAAGTATTTTATTATTTAAATTAGATTTGTCATAGAAAATTGTATGTTTTTTGTCTGATTAATTATAAATAAATTATTATAAGCAGTGATGTTATTTATCATTATTTTTTTTTATTGATCCTTGTTCAGTAGCCTTATAGAAGGTGTTTTAAAGGTATGAGTTGCTACTCAGTTAAGATCAAGTACTTAAAAACTGATGTTATTCAGGTTACTGATTCACATTTTTTGCTCAACAGTTTACCCATATCTAGTAGCAGTACACAGGATATTTTTTAAATGGGTATGTCATTGCACAGTTTATTAAAAACTAAGCATTGCAAGAAACGATGTTAGGTTCACTGTGGCCTGATATTAGATAATAGGACAGCACTCTTTGAAGCATAAAAAGATCCTGGAGTCAATCTCAACTACTAAACTTCTACTGTCTTCAATCTAAACTTCTACTGTTAAACAACGAAAAATGGATGCTGTGTGTGCTTCTGACTTCTCCACGTCTTTTGAACTGAGATCTTGGAAGTTTTATGGGTTCCACCTCCTATGACATATGGAAAGACGCATTACCTAAGAAGAAAATCTCTCCTGGAATACAATTTATGTAGTAGATAATAAAATGCCTAACAATGACCTTCAGCTGTTAGGTGGTCCACCATGAAATGTCAAAAACTAATTGCATTCACATTATTGATTTAGCTTTGTTTGTCGGTCATAGACCCTTTCCCAGCTCTCTACTTTCTTTGCTTTTTATAAGTGTATGCTAAAGCTGGATTAACTGAAACAAATTATATGCAAAAAATGATTGTATTTATGTTATAGACTGTGCATACATAGGAAGCATTTTTTTAAAAATTATTATATATTTTGAACTATACACTATATATTCCTATAAATTGTGAAAAATTAATTTTCAAGTATTTTGTCAGGAAATCTAGCTGTTAGATAAGTGAAAAGAAATATTTAAAGCAATGATATCATGATCTAAAGTAATAAAAAATATAGTTTTGTTGATGAGAAAAGTGAAAGCTGTCAAGTTGAAGTCCAAAATAGATTTTATCAAAAATGGTTCCATAAATTTTTTTTTTTTTTGTTTCATTTTTGGTTAAATGGATAGAGACCCTACTTATAGATAGAATTATTCAACTGAACATCTTTGATGAATCACTTGAAAAAAAGACTACAAGAGGTTGCCCACAAGGAGGTGTTTTATTGCCATTACTTTGGAACCTAGTTATAAACAATCGTATTAAATATCTCAATGATATGGGTTACTATACGCAAGGTTATGCTGATGACATTGTCATTCTGGTCCTTGGGAAAGAATTTAATATTACTTCTCAGCTAATGCAGAATGCCTTAACTTATGTAAGTAAAGAGTGTTTAGAATGGAATCTGATGGTTAGTCCTCGGAAGACCAATCTTGTACCTTTTATACACAAAAGGAAATGGTTGGGTTTTACCATCCCTAAGCTCTTTGGTGTACCCATCAATGTTGCCACTGAGTTGAAGTATTTAGGTTTATTTCTTGACCAAAAACTAACCTGGAATAAGCATATTGATTACAAGATCAACCAAGCCAAGAAATGTATTATGATATGCAGAAGAATACTTAGTAAAAACTGGGGTCTTCAACAAAAACTGATATTTTGTATGTACACTGCTGTTATTAGACCTATCATTACATATGCCTTCATTGTTTGGTGGTGCAAGGAGGAACAGAAAACTGTGGGACAAGTTAGGAAGTCTGCAAAGACTGGCCTGCCGGTGTTTCACAGGAGTTGTTTCCTCTGCACCCACCAGAGCTTTGGAGATCATTTTAGATCAGACACCTTTGGATATTTTTATATGCAGCATTGCTAGAATGACTGCACATAGAATGATGCTACAATAGTAATGGTATGATAAGCCTTTGTCTAAAGGTCATACCAGTATTACCAAGAAAATAAAGGACCCTATTCTTATTATGCCTTCTGATACCATGGAGAATACCTACATGTTTGACAGACCTTTTGCAGTTGCTTTTCCAACCAGGGATGAATAGATTGAGAATACGATAAATCTGTATACCAATGATCTTGTCTGGTTTATGGATGATTCTAAAAAAGATAACTTCTCTGGACTCGGGGAGCATAGTGTATCGCCTAGGGTTAACCTCTTTAGAGGCCTTGGAAGGTATGCCACTGTATTCCAAGCTGAAGTTCTTGCTATTATTGTCTTTTGTTAAATATTTTAAAAGACTACCATGGTAAGTGGATTCTGATCTTTAGTGATAATCAAGCTCCCTTAAAAGGTCTCTTAATTCATTCCAAGTTAGATCTAGGAATGTTCTGGAATGTAGAAACCTCAGGGAACTGGCAACCAGTAATAAGGTTTCCCCTTTTTTGGGTGCTAGGACACAAGGGAATTAAGGGTAATGAAAAGGTGGATGAACTAGTAAATCAGAATTTGTCTTCTAACCCTATTGGAGTGGAACCTTTTTGTGGTATCAGTTTCAAGACCATTAAAGGCATTTTTCTCAAGTGGGAAAAGCAGGAGATGAATAAAAGTTGGTTCAACTCTTCTGGTCAAAAACATGCCCAAAGTATGATGACTGGATCATCAGCTAATGTAGCCTCTGAAATTCTCAGCTGTTCTAGAGTGAAGATACATACCATTGTAGGCTTCATTCTTGGTCACTATTATTTCAGGCAGCATCTCGATACTATGGGACTGGTTCAAGATCCTAAATGTAGGAAATGTCACTAGGACAACAAGTCGGTGCATCACATGATTTTTGACTGTGATGCCCTAGCCTCTGTTGGGTTTAATATTTTAGGAATTATCAATGTTAAAGACCAGCACCTTTGTACTATAGAGGGTCTGTCTGACTTTATAAAGTGGGCGACCCAATTCATTGGAACTAGTTTAACTTAGATTTGTGGCTTTAACACAAAATGCCACAGAGCAGAGGTGCCCAGTTCCACTTAAACCCAACTAAAAGAAAAAGAAGTGTTTCATTTATTTTATGATTTAATTTTAATTTTTTGTATCAGTCCTAATTTTCTACATTCTTTGCAATACTATCTTCTATAAACCTTATACTCACAAAATTTCCATTCATGTAAGTATAAATACATTTTTAGATACTAGCATAATACTTCAAATTTACCATGTCCCCAGGCAACAACACCAAGATCACTGTAACTACCATATATTACTAGGAAGTAATCATTCATGACCATTCTCTTAAATCAATTGGCAATGAGAATCATTTGTAGCACAGAATGAATCTTATGCATAAAGAGGACACAACTACATTCATGAAATGTCCAGTTTTTGTACTCTTTGTCTAAGTAGTGGCACTGTTGGCCATTTTCAAAGAGATGTAATAATTCAGGACAGCAAACAAATGGATTACCAATGTAAAAGTCTCAAGACAATAAAACCCAACACTTATCACACTATAGATGCACATAATTGCTGAGCAATAACGCTTGCTTATTGGTTTTGGGCTCTTTTCGTCTGCAGGACAATATATTAGTTGTCCACTGCAGTTATTTTCTAGGAATATCCACTACTAAATTTTCTAAGAGCTGTACTTAATTTTGGAAATCGTTCCAAGTGCATGAAACAACACTTTTGTTTATTCTGAGCTCTTTAATTACATTGGTCAGTTTCTATGCCTCTCCTACAGCTTTTCAATCATTCTTTGATGAAGTTGTTCAGATGATTTCATCCAGCCATATTTCATGATAGAACTCATTAGCAGAGAAAGTCTTTAATTGCATCTCCATCCTTCGTGTTATGTTAATCTTGAGCTGAGCATGCCAATTACATGAATATTGTATAACGTGAACATCATAGGTAGCATTTTATTCCAGACATTTACATATATATAACTTTGTTACTGAATTTATTGTACTAATTGCAAGAACCCTTTGCTTGCAATTTCAAGGCTATCTATTTAAAATTTACATACTTGTTTAAGTTTTACACACACCAATGTAACATAGGAAATTTTTTTTTGTTAATTCAAAAATTCTCACTGCATTAAATCCTAAACTATAATCTTTTAAAAATGTTAAATGATTATTGATTTAAATTTCTTTTATATAATCTTTACTTTAATATAAAAAAGTTTCAATATACTGTTAACAGTTAATAAAGTGAATAACTATTTTGTATTAACAGCTCAAAAATTATTTTTTGCTATGTAGTTCTATTTTTTTTTTCATTGAAATTTTGGTTCAGAGTGCAAATACTACATTTAAACTATTACATTAAATTAAGCCCATTGAAAAAGATAAATTTAATGTGATTATATATATATATATATATATATATATATATATATATATAAATATTAAGTAATTATGTAAATATTTATATTAGTTTTTTCATATTGTTTTTTGCACTTTTCTTGTATTTAAAATTTTTGGATGGTTCAAAACATATATCCTTTTTTTGGTGGAGAATTTTATCTATCATTGTATTATTTTTCACATTATTTTAAAGTGAATAGTTTTGTTAAGAACGAAAATGTGGATAAAATTTAATTTTAAAAGTAAAAATTTTTAAATAGTGACATTTGTTTTGTTTTATCAATGACAAATATATGTTTTAAATTTATCAATGACCTTTACTTAAAATTGAACGTATAAAATGGATATTACATTTCTACCATTCTGCATATGTACAATAGTGTAAATTATAAAAGTTAGAAATATTGTGTAACTTTGAAAAATAAAACTATATTTATTTACATGCAATACTACTATTAAATGAAATTAATCTTTTTATTCTTTGTAAATGAAGTTAATAATTTTATATACAAAAAATAAATTAAATGAATTTACTTTCATTCACATTTAAATCATTATTACTTATTCAATGTAAATAATTAAAAATAGATTAATTTCATTAATTCTGAAATATTACAAATTATTTTTCACATTACATTTATTCATTTGAATAAATTATAAAAACAAATAATACAATTTTATAAAAATGCACAATTTAATATCAGTGTAAACAGGATACATACTTTAGTTTATATATATAACATAAAAATATGTAAAAAATTTATGCATATTTATTTTATAAATAAAATAATAGTATTATTATTTTTATTTTGAATGTAGCCCAGGCATGAAATTCCTTTAAGAAATAATAATAAACATATAATAATTAAATTTAAGAATTATGCTTACATAAAAGATCAACTCCCATTTGTGAGATGTAAATTTATAAAAGATCTGTTACTTAAAAAAAAAAGCAAGTTAAAATTTTATTAGATGATCTTATCTTCACAAAGAATTCATGTATCTTGTTAACATTATAATAAAAGTATGGATAAAGTGTCATTTTTTCTTTTTTTAAAATTAAATATTTTTAAGTAAATTTGAAAAATTGTAAGACAATTTTTACCTTATTTTCGTATACATTTGAATGAAATAATTCTCTTTACTTTCAAACATAAAAACATAGAGAATGAAAATTCATACAAAAAAATTTGAAAACTAGTTCATGACAAAATACATGCAACAGCTTACGTTGGGTCTTGCCTAGCAAGGCAAGCAAATGAATTCTGACTATTGTATGGAACAATTTCTAATCCCCATACTTTTAAAGCAGATGATATAACTTGTATCGAAAAGTAACCACTGTCATCAACATTGGTGGAAGGTTGCTGGGAAAATAAAATAATAATTTTGTAAATACATTAGAATTGAATAAAATTGAAATTAAGTAAAACAATTAAAATTTTCAAGTCTTATATATTAGTAAAAGAACAGATACAGTGATCTGGTGTGTGGTTAAGGTGTTCATTCTCATTATCGGGAGGTATTAAGTTTAAATCCCAACCCAACTGAAGATTCATAATATTAGCTTATGATGGCAGGGGCATGTTAACTATGATGTAGTCGCAATGTAAAATGAAACCTCTGGGGATAGTAGGCCAAGACTGGGGACTTTTGCTTGGTCTTTGTTTCTAAATTGCAAAGATTCACCTACTTTTGGAGCAATGATGACATGTTATCACTACCAGCCATTGTAGTGCTGAAAGGTGAAAATCCTATAACAGCCGAGCATTAGAAATAAAAAAATATTAGTGAAAGATTGCAGGGAAAATAAAATTTTGTATTTGAATTTGACAAAATTTAAATTAAGTAAACTAATTAAATGTTTGAAATCTCTTATCAACAAATCAAGACAAATATTTCACTTAAATTTATTTTTTCAATTAATAGATAAATATTATACTATGGTAATAATTAACCATGTTTATCTTCAATTTTTTTATTATCTTATGATCAAAGAATAAAAATATTCATGCTTTTTCTCTATACTGGTAAAAAAAACTTAATGTTTTCGTTAAATGTAATAACAATTGAAATTATAAAATTTTTCAGTATGAGATTGCAAACCCAATTTAAAGAAATAACATAAAAAGATACTTAAAGTAATAATTCTATCAATCTAAATTTAAAATTAATCAAAAAAAAAAATACTTCTCTTTTATAATTAAAGAAAGTTACAAATTTTAATTTAAAATTAAATTATTTTACCTATTAATTACTATAACAAGTTCAATGTTATTTGAAAACTGATATATTCAATGACCCCTGTTTTAATGTTTTATTTATTCAACATTAAAAAAAAGTGCAGTAAGAGAAATTATTAGCAATAGGAAGGTTACTAGATAAACAATGTGCATAACTTAAAAGCAAACCATTGTTTTACAATTTGGAAATTTTCAAAATATATATGAATGCTAGTGAATTTTTATTTCATATATATTTTTAAATTTAAAATAGATTGTATAATAAGATATACACAGTATACATAATTAAAATATACTTATTATACATACTGTGCTAGATTTTTTAACAGTATGTTCAGGTCTGTTGAATTATGATACTAACAGATGATTTACCATGTAAAGGGAATTTTAATTTATCAGAAATATAATTTTAAAATAAATTAAAATATGAAAATAAATATTAAAAGGTTATAGGTTATAAAATCATTTTTCTTATAGGGCTATACGGCTTTCAAACTAATGCATATGAAACCATTGCAACAAGATAACATAACTTCAATTTTACTTAGTTAAAAAAAAAAAAATGTTAAAAAGATATTTGAAAATTGTTTTAAGATTTTTTAAGTTTCTCTCTCGGTCATTTATATTTTATTATTTAATAAATAAACTTTTCTATACAACTTAAATTTTCTTTTCTTAGTTTGGTTTGCTTGTTGTTCAAGAATCATTTTTTGCACACAAAAACAAATTTGAAAAGAAATTAGTTTTAAATTAATTCCAAATATTCATATTTGAAGTGGGTAAATATGTTAGCTATAATAGGAATTTTTTTTACACAAGAATTAAAATAAGACCAGAGTTTAAAGTGAATTCTGAACAAGTTTAAACATTCATGGCTGAAGTAAAAGTCAAACTAATTAGTTCGATTTTTACTTGTTTGACCTTTATTTAAGTTGATCTCCATAAAATATACTACTGAACTGAAAACCAGAGTGCTAACCATTCAGTGCTTGCTTGATTTTTCTATTCTTGCATAATCCTATTATAATTATCATATCAGTTTACCAGTTTTGACCATTATTTTTTATTCCCCCCCCCCTTTCATACACTTTTACAATTTATCTTCAGATATATGTTTGTGCAAACCAAGGTGAGAAATAACTCTTTTAAGGTTTATCCTCTCAAACACTCAACATATAAAACTATTCATAAAATCTTACTTTAAAAAAAGTATACAATAGTCATTGAACAATTCCTAACAGTTAACAAAAAATTTTGAACTGGGTTAGTAAATGTCACCTAATTATTCTCAAGTCAAATGATGCAAGAGAAAATAATCAACAGAAAATACACAGATCAAACATTTTAATAAATTTAATAATGCACTTTAAAATGTTGGCAACTCATTGTAATGTTATGTGATCATATGAATGTTTCTCTCATATGCTACAGTTAAAAAACGTTTGGTTGTTTAACTTTTATATATTTTACATTAATTAAAATGTGTTGTCTGAATAAATTAAAAAGATGAAGTGTAGTAATTTTTTTGAAGTATTTACAAACACTAATCTACTTGAATACAACCTTTTGAACAGTAAAATTTTTGTTCATTTAAGAAATAATTATTATGATATAAATTCACAACAGGGATATAAACTTATTGCTTGATTATTAACCTTTGCTTGATATCACTTAATGTATTTGCCTATCTATAGTGTTGCTGTTTTAATAAATAAAAACAAGTTATAAAACAATAAGATTTATTAACTTAATATTAAATAACAACATTGTTTCATCACAATTCTTTTCTTTTTTGTATATTTTATCTTTAAAATATATTTTAATAGTTAAATTCATCTTTTAATATAATTTTATGAAACCTCCTTGATATATGGAAACTGCAGGAAATATTCTGCATTGTAATATTTAAAATGAAATTAAGATAATAGTTTAGAAAATTTAAGAGCATCAAGATTACACCAGTGAGTTGGATCATGCCAAAATACATAACAATGTATAATAATTGTTCCTTAAAAGTTACTTAAATGATTTTTTCCATGATTATTTTAATAGACATTGAAAAATTAAATATAATTTTACATTAAATAATCATTTGAAAGACATTTTACATACCTGTAAAAACTTGTGATAATCTTCAGAATGAACACCTCCTTCAGCCATTCGAGATCGCTCAGCATCATCCATTTGACTAGCTAATGCTGCTAATTCAACAGCAGTGAAATAATGGGCTTGTAGAAGAGCATTTAAGCAATGTTGAGCACATAACGATCCTTCTTGCTAAATTTAAATACAACTTTTAATTAATGAAAGCAAGTAACAAAATACATCTGGTATACTTATAACAACACTCATCAGTAATTGCACTTAATATTTTTCACAGGTAGAAGAACATAAAAAATATCTCTACCAAACTATCTTAAAACAAACTAGAGTTAATACAAGATAACAACTATAATTTAAATGATAATTTATCAGTACATAGCTCATAATTAAAAACACTGGTAAAACTTCCAAAGTTAGGATGTTTGAATGAGTTGTGCTAAGTTGTTTACATTTGGTGACACAATCATTCATATCACCAAGTGAAAATGATTGACGAATTTAAAATACCAAAACACAAAATAAACATGAAACAAGAAAATAAGACATAAAAATTTTTAAAAAGAAACTTAGACATATTATAAATATTATGTAATTACAAGAATATAAATAGAAATTTAACACATTTAAAAATCAACCAAACCAATTAACCTCCAGATTGTCAAAAATGTTCTGATTAAAATCTGTTGTGTGTATTTTCAACATGTACTTTTGGCATTAAATTTTTTTATGGATTCACATTCAATAGTTGGAAGGCAAACCAGTAAATCTTTGGTTATTAAAGTGAATATACTGAAATACGATACAATAGTGGATGCTTAAGTGTTTCATTAGAAAAAGATTAACAAAGGTATCAATTTTCATATATAAAAAAATCTACCAACAAAAATAGTTCTCAACAATGGACGACACTCTCTATGAATGCTGTAAAAAATAACAGAAACCATAACATTAAGAAACCACAACAAAAGGGAAATCACACCAAAAGAAAGCAGTTGCCAAATTTGGTGATTATGCTGATTACAGATGATTAACCAATATTACACAGAAAAAAATTAATAACATTAATTTGAAATTAACAAACAATTATAAATCAATGAAAAATGAGGATTAAAAATATAAATAAGCTTTTCAAAGTGATTTTAAAATATACAGCATTTTTAAATATTTATTTTGTTGTAATTTGATTATCAACTATCATAGTCTTAACATTTGGAAATATTTCTTTAAAAAGTATATTATATCTTTAGAAAGGACTAAATAATGATTTATTTTAGCATTAAAATTGATGCCTTTGATAAAATAAAATTAACAGTAACTGTATGCAGCTCCTCAAATTGCTATAGTTAACTTATAAATATCAAAAAAGCCTAAAATATTGAAATATAGAAAACACCATGTACGTAAATTTTAAAGTCGAATAAATAATGTTTAACTACAGTGTAGTACAACTTGGGTAAAGTTTACTCTTGAGTAGCTCAGGATTTTTTTTTTGGGGGGGGGGGCTATATTTTTAATGCCAAGATTGGCGCCAAAATGTTAATAATATATTGGCAACCTTAAAACTACATTAAAGCATTGAAAACATCAGGATTACCAGAAACTAAATTTTATCGCCAAATTTTTCGCGAAACCAAGAGGCACTCTAACCTACACTTTATCCTACATTTCCTTACGAATCACATCACTATGCAAACATAGAAATTTTGTGTTTAAAAATTTTAATGGGAAATTTTGAATTTTTCAGGTGCTTATATTATATATTAAGGTTTAAAATTAACGAAATTATTATACCATTGTTTCTTTTAAAGTTCATGTATACTGAAAAATATGTATGTACTGATTTGTATAAAAAACTGATAGTAACAAATTAAATTGGGTAGTATCAATTAATTAATGAATAAGTTTGAAGAATAAATAACTAGTATACACTACATGTATCAATATAAAAATAAATAAATAAAATTTTACGCAGTAAATCATTTAGAATAGATACTTTGATATTATAGAAAATACATGCATATAAAAATTAGTATTATATCATTATCACAAATTTAACCTTTTCATGAAAAATTAAATCCATTGTAAAGAAAATTTTTGCACTTGCTTATGAAATAATTGAAACATCAGGAATTTAAACAAATTATCAGTTATTGTTGATAATTGCCATTAGACATATCCTTAACAATGTTTTTATTAAAAGGATTTTGCAATTTTATCGCCAATTAGTTTACGTTTTGATTTTATGAATCGAATTTAAGTTGCCATACAATATTACGAAACTACGAAATGCAAATTTAATTTTTTCTTGAAAAAGGAAGTTACATGACCTAATCACAAAATTTGAGAAGTAATGCGAAATATCTTTGAAACGAATCATAAATCTCCAATTGAGATCAGAAAACTGTAATTAAACCTGGCTTATTATTTATCACTCTATGGTAATTCTACTCAGGTGATTATAATGAAAGTATGAAAAGTGCTACAGAATTTTTTATTCATTTATTTTTATTGTTTTTGTGCGCAGTCTACCCAATTAACCAAGTTACTTATTTATAAACCTCTGCATCAAATATTCTAGGGACCACCGAGATATTCAAGAGGGGTTGATATAACACAGGAATTCAGTACCATATCCATATTGGTATTTGGTGTCTTTTGAAAAATTTAAATAGACCATCCCATTGTAAATGCATCAAAAATATGGCTTTATGATTTTAAAAGTTATCAAATTTGCTAAAAACTGCATCAATTTGATTATCTTTGTGACAAGAAAATATCTCAAATTTTTAGGTTTAATATATCCTGCCTTAAAGCAATTGTGGAGCAAAATATTTTTCATAACACGGAAAACATGGTCAGAATTTATTAAAGATTAGAATTATAAAAAATATGTTAATACATGAAGACGAAAATTTAAAAGCAACATTTAATGTTGCAGTTAAACTTCTCTTGATAAATAAATATACTGGAAAAAAGCGAGCTAATTTTCGCTTATGAAGAGCTTACCAAAATCAAAAATTTCCTTGCTAATAATAATTTTACATAGC
>JAPDSC010131130.1:37928-57417 GCA_026290005.1 Latrodectus geometricus | reverse complement strand
ATATATATATATATATATATATATATATGGATGGATGGATGGATGGAAGGAGTTTTCTTAAAGGCCATAAAAGTTTATATTTTTAGCCCTACTGAATTTAAAAACTTTCAACATTATTCTTTTAAGTATTTTTCTCTAAATATATGCATACTTCAACGGCTATGTACACCGCCGGAAGTTCTAAATGAGTTGCCATTTTCAGACGCCATTTTTAATCTATCTCGTGTTGATTTTAATTGCGCAACTTGTACCAGCTGTTGGTCTGACACGATCGATTATTATCGATGTGGAACTGACTTTAAATGAAAACCCATTCAATATCTAGAGTGAACACATTTTTTTATTAGCTCTAACTGCAACCGGCTGGAAAATTATTTGATGACGTCACAACAACACTGTGTAATAACATTACGCGAGGAAGGAGAAAATAAACATTAAAATCAGAATACAAATATGGAAAAACAAATTTGATTTTCAGTTGTATCAAAGGAGACTTCGAATTCAATAAAAGTTGTTTCGTTTCTAATTGCATTATACATTGTATACTCCGGGATTTGTTCTGTTTGGTTTCATTTTATCTTGTCTTTTATTTATTTTTAGTTTTCTTTATACCACTTTCGTTGTTTGTTTGCTAATTAAATAACCATGCAGACCGGATGCTTGGAATTAGTTTTTATTAATCATAATGCTAATTAAGCGGAAGAAACAATTTCTTCATTCTGTTCGTAAAATTTCTCTTTTATTTTAATTAAGTAAAATAGTCATACAGGATGTCTATAAAGTGTCTTGACGTATCTTGGAGTTGAATAATTCATGTAATAAATTATTTAAATGAATAATGTTAATGGTTAGACAGATTCAAGAAGTTTTGTTGCTATTGTCAATGGACATCTGTTTGTTCACCCTAAAGGTATAGCCAAATCAGTTGCTATATCGGTTGTATCTTAGGTCTTACATTCCAATACTAGACATTTTTCTTTTGTGAAAAATGTCCTTTACTAATCCTCAAATGAAAAAGTCTTGCAATTCTGTATCAGGTGTTCAAAAAATGAAACACAATCCTACTTTTTGTGTAATAAAGACGGGTGTTTAAAAAATTTTAATTTTGAAAAAGAAATTGTCTACAGTTAATTTCATTTGTAAAAGAGATATTCAGTTTGAAAAGGAAGTCGTATTGTTAAAAAAAACTTCTAATCGAATTTTTGATTGAGTTATAAATTTAATCTGTTAAATTATAGACTTCCAAACTAACTGAAAAAAAAACATTTACTTTTGATTGTACATTTTGAAAACTTGATGTATTGAAATTATTTTTGTACTTATTTAATTGACATATTTATACTTATTTTTTATTCATTTTATAAACCGCAAGATGTATTAAAATCATACTACTAAATGAAATTTATTTTTATATCTATTTTTTTTTTAATTTCGTAATCGCTCGTATGAATTTCTCAATAAACATGCCTTGTATTACCATAGTTTGAAACAATTTTAAACTATTAGATTAATATAATTCTAAATTTACCTCATTTCAATACTCTTTATATAAGTGCGTCTTTTAATTTTATGAAATTGAGGCCATGGTAGCCGGGATGGAAGAGCATAGCGCTCCATCACCAGGAAGCATTAAGTTCGATAACAGATTCAGATGAAGACCGTAGTGCCGAGAGGGGCTTAGTAAATTAAAAGTCCCATAGTTCGTTCTCCAACTCATGTAACGAAGAAAGTGCCAGTTCTGATATTTACCTCGTTCTTTGTCTTTGGAGACTTGTTCGACAAAAAAAGCAACCGTAAACTATCGCATTAATCCAAATTATCAAATTCAGATTTGCTAATTGCATCGTATATGTTGTTTAGCATTTAATTGTTTATTCAAAGAAAATAATGTATACTTCATTATTAACCATAAAGTTGTTGTTTCTTTCATTACAGTTGAGATCATGTGTACGTCACTTTATTTTACTTATAATTGGTCTGTGAGTTAAATAAATAATAGTTTTCACCAATAATGTTGAATATACAATTTTGTCCACCCATCAAAAACAAGCAAAATTTGTCAGTGGGATTAGTTCTTCCGTGAGCAATTGGAAAGAAAATTTTGGCCAATATCTTAGTGGGATTGGTTATTTTATATATTATTGGAGATGTGTCTCTCTTGATACCGCTATTAAAAAATAAATACATATTAATCATTAAGTAAAGATATATTTATTTCATGTAGCATGTAAAACACATTAAATATTAATATTTGAATGTTTATGGAAGCAATAAATGAATTATAACATCCACTTTATGGTTAGTTTAAATCGACCAGGACGATTTAAATGGTTTTATTTACATTTTTAACATGAAAAGGAAAATAAAGCTAAAATTACTAACTGTAATTTAAATTCCGAGACATATCACAAAAGTTTATTTAGTTCATCATCATGTCATGCATTTAAAAAGCATGGGAAACGCAGCATGTGAACACTCATACTATTCGGTCGATTGACGATTGGATAATCGGAGCAATACTGTAACAATTATCTTTCTCATCGGATGCAATTTTGCTTTCACTAACTGCGCCAAAATTCCTGAGCGCAGAGACATTTAGTCCATGCCTGTGTTACACTTTTTTTTTTTTTTCTTTTTTTTACTTATTATATGTTTTGGCGACAAATGAAAACGAAACTGGAGTGCCGAATACTGGTTTGGGGCGGTATTTCTACGCAAATTCCCTGAAGTCATTTTCATATTCTTAAGTAAGGAAATAAAAAAAAAAAATGTTGAGTTGTACACTTCCCGTCGTTTTCTCCTGTACGCTTGACATAATTTCCTCGTGAACTCTGAAATGTAATGGAGCGGAAATTGGAATGTACCGATTCAATCCTGAATTTTCCGATAACTTAAGGGGGAGGGGGTGAGGAAAGGGGATTCTGCTCAACTTCCGATTTCGCCATTGGTAATGTTATCAGAAATTTCTGATTTTAAGTTTATTGAAAATTTATGAATAATGATTAAAAAACGAGTAGCTTTTATTATATATATATATATATATATATATATATATATTAATTTCTGATATTAAATATAGAAAAAAAGTTGTGTAAATATTATTCATGTATGATTTAAAGAAAATTAATAATTTTTCAACAAGTATACATTTTCTTACTTAATAGATACGTTAGATGATTATTACGATGTATTTCCAGCTGTGTATTTCGAATGACCAAAATGCTTAACATCAACAACCCATAATTTGGCATCATAGTCAAGAATATCAATTGAAGTGATTAGATTTACACTCTAATTGCCATTTTCGTCACCTCCCTCCCATCTAAACGAAGGGAAGTTATTTAAAGTGGCCAAAATCCGGTAAAAACTATACTGTAGTGTGCCCTTTTGCAAACTTGGTGATTTTTTTGGCACCATTCCTGTTCGCACCGATCACAGTGCAAACAGGTAACCAATCAGATAAGCCAGTCAGAGCCTCGACTGGATCTAAACCAATAAGAACACGAGTTGGTTTTCCCCAGCTTGGCGATCAATAGCGATCACAACTTGGCGAGAATCAAATTGGCACCCTAAAGTATAGTCTAACCCAAAATTCTTTCAATTTTCAATTGCGTAAAGTATCGAACTCCTGATCAACAGAACGACTTGCAATGTGACTACCATATCCCCAATAAGTTATTTGTCCAAATTTCAATTCTTGCTTAAAAAGGTATTCGTTTACAGTTTGTTGATCCAAGCCGTTAAATTCAGCCAATAACCTTGTAATCTTGAATCACAATCGAGGACGATGTCGAAACCCGAGCTAGCTTCTTATCAAAATTTTTATTCTCCATGAATGATGGAATGCTGCACCTTACGTGAAATATTTCATGTAAATGGATTCTACGAATACGATTGCTTTTGGCTGAGTCAAATATTTAACGCGACACCTTTTTCAGATATTTTTTTTAAAATTTATTATATATTTTAACAAGATTAACGATGAAAAAGGTACATTTATTTTTCGTGATAGTTTGTTTTACTTATATGACTAACATAAGAACTAATTTGTTTTACTTATATGACTAACATAAGAACTAAAAATAAGTTTTGTTTTAGGTGTGTAAAATTAAAATTTGTATTTATCACATCTTTCCTGTAATGCATGCTTTCATATACAGTTACATATTTTATTGATGTTTTGTGCGATTTTTATCCTATTAACTGATATGGAACTGCTTTATCTTGGTAGAGTAGCCGTCTTATATTCTGAATGTAAGGGTTCGACAACTAATTCACCAGAAAAAGTTGTTCAGAGGAGTCTATGCACATTAAAAATTTTATAGTCTAATGTTCCTTCATTAATATGGTGTGTAAAAAATTTATCCCAGCACAGATGTCGATCTCATCACATGATAGTGGTTCAAAATGATGAGGTAATTGGCTGTGTTTTCATGGGTTCTGTTAATAAGCCGTTGGAAACTTATTGCAATAACTAACCTAAAATCTTTAAAAATTGTCTCTGTATCAACAAGAATGAAGATAGTGTTGCATAAGAAAGATTATGAAAAGAAATGAATATATTTCATTCGATTAGTTTTATTGAATGAAATTTATATTTTAATAATACATAAATTGAGGTTAAAAACATGGGTGTAAAGACCATCACTTTGGCTCGGAGTTCAAAATAGCGAAGATACTTTTCTAACTCAGTAAATTCTACTTGTGTTAGATACTATTTACTTATACCTACACTTTGAAAAGATATGAGACGTTGGGCTGTATCCCAGTGTACGGTACGCTATTTTTATACAATTAATATAATTATATAATATAAAATTATATTATTTTATAGAAATAATATATTTTATACAATATTATATACAATTAATTATAATTGTACCGTTGTATATATGCATACCATACAAGAAGCGTACCGTTCACTGGGAATTAACCAGACGTTGTTTCTTCGTGAGAACTTAAATTTAATCTATAAACTTTAAAGTCAATAAAAATAATATTAAAGTAATAAGACAGAAGTTGATATCCGTAAATGAAATCTTAAGAAGTCTCTAAAAATTCAATGCTCGAAACAAAAAAAAAAAGCTCTTGTTTTTCACGTTCATTTGGCGTGTTTGAAAAATATCAAAGAAAATGTATGTATAGAAAAGAATACAGAAATATAAAACACACACATGTATTCACTGTGTCACACACAACTATATTGTTACTATAGTCAATATTTAGCTCTCGATGTCTTCAGATTGTGCAATTTCAAATCTCTCCCCCCTCCCTCTTTTAAAATTTTGGCATGGACTTATTTTGAATTCCGAATGTACTTTTGCTTGAATGATTTTCTATTTTTCTCAGGCACAAAAGGACACTTGACAAATCTCCTAACGGACAAGAATTCCAAAATAAAGGATAATATTTTTATTCCTTACACGAAAACTAATATTTCTAGACCGATAAAAACATAAGAGGTTGTTTTCTTCTCTCCCCGTATGCGTCGCTTTTATGCGGAAAACGTATCAGTAACTGTTGCCATCGAAGTATAATTGGATCAAAAAATAAGTTTCCGTGGAATGAGGATGTGTATTCATCTGAAACTTATTTCATGCAATCATTTCGGGCCAACACCAAAACACTCGCCCAATTACTGCGAAATCTCCATATTCTGCCATGCTGAGGAAAAGGCCCTTCGCGATGAGCAATGTTTACAGTCATTAAGTCCTTGCAAAGGGAAAGAAAAAAAATGGCTTCAATCTATCTACTCGACTTCTTTTCTCTTTCCTGGACGATATATTCTTTTGCGACAATACGAATGATTTCTTTTTGTAACTATTGTAGTTATCATTCGCGTGCGATAACTCATTTTTGTGTTTCTCTCTTCTTCTTTTTTTTTTTTTGGCACTACTGAATTTTTTTTGTCATTTTGCAAATAAAAAATAATTTAAAAAATGTATTATGTGTGTGTTTAAAAAAATATAATATTAGGTTGGGAAAAAAGAAATCCATTATTTTCACGTGAACTTTATGTAACTTCTTTTGGATTCGCTTTGTAAAAAGGTTTAAAACAGCTTTCGTGTAGATTTTTAGGTCTTGCGCGTTACGACTGCTGACATGCGGTTAACTTCGATCATTTTTGATATTTTATAGACATTTTCGACGATGCTGTATCCACATGCGAGGTGCATCTCTAACATCAAAAATACCCGAACGGAATCGACGGAACAAAAATTGTACGTAACTGGTTGTTACAGTCTTATATAGGACAATAAACACCTTTCACAATTTTAGCCACCTGGCTATCGTTTTCGCCGTTACAAGAGAAAAACGAAATTGTATCGAATTTTCTGTTAGTTGTCTTCCATTTTGAAAACCTTGTACTCGTAACTGAATTACTCAAACAAAAAATCGCAAGAGGATATTTTAGTGTCAAATGTCAGCTTTCCAACGAGCATAAATCTGAAATTGTTTGATACATACCTCACGAGATATTGATCACTACAGACGTCTACCGAAAAAATAATGGATTACTTTTTCCCCAAACTAATATTTTATGATTTCAATAAAAATAGTAAATGATATTTCAAAATTAATATCGATATACTTCTCTACAGTAATCTGCAATAAAGGAATTGGTAGTAAGACTTTATTAAATGTATACTCAAATTACATTAAACATTCATGTAACTACAATTCAACTGCGTTATGATTCATACCTTTAAGTATTTTTGTTCACACTTTTATTTTGTTTATTTTGTTCAATGGGTAAAAGAACCTTTCATTGTTGATTTTCTGCTTGGCTCCTGTGCTTGAAGGAGGAGCTACAGTTTCAGGAGTCAGTTACCTTGGAAACTTCCAAAACGCGTTCGTTTCTTTATGAATTTTTCGTCTTAAAACGCGAATGACGTGGGTAGAAGTATTGTTTTCTCGATTTTGTTTGGGGCGAAGTTATCTTTCGAAAATTATCTTTAAGTTTTATTTTTAAATAGCAATATTCCGCTAATGTCTTCAAAACGTAGGAGGCTTAAATGTTTATTTTTTATTCTTAGTTTTCTATGTATCGGATAGTTTTTGCTGTTATGCAAAATTATGAGAACTCTTAATCTCACATTATCTAAATTGCTTTAATTGCATGTAAAATTTTTATTTATTAATGCATTTAAATGTTTCAGTAAATATTTTATAATTTAACTGAAAGACTAATAATTTCATTTGAAACACGTTTTATATAAAACAACACAATGAGGTTTTTTTATATATTCACTATAGCTATAAATTTTACATTTTGTATTATATTTATATATCTTCACACATAGGAATATATATGGTTCAGCAACTTATTTCAACATCCCTTTTGTATAAGGTAAAAAATGTTTAAAGAGATATAATTTAGTAAACGCTTTTTTAAAACATTGAAATTGAATATATTTGAAATCTGCCTCATAAACTAAATGAATGTTAATTGTAATTCAAAAACGAAGATAAAATACTGTATACTGTGAAAGATAAACATTTTTTTTTCTTTTATGAGTTCCATTGACTTTTGTCTGTTTTTCATATGGCTATTTCTTCGATAATAATTTAATTTTTCAAAGGTATTGATCTATTAAAATAGATAATTTTTTTTCTTAATTATATGCTCGTGTGTATTTAAACAATTGGTAATTTATAGTTCTGCGAATAGTTTGATTTATTTATTTATTTTTGACGGATGAAAATTTATCATTATAAAGGCAAAAGTATCATTATAAAGATTCATTTCGTCACTAATTGCTATTAATTATCTTTTTTTGTGATAATTATACTTTTACTATACTCATTGGTATATCAATGTTAGTGGCATGCACACATATATTATATCCCTTAAGTATCAGTCGAAAAACGGTGCTGGTAATTGAAGCGTATGATGTGTATGTGTGCGCATGTATGTAAAGAATATGCCCATGTATACACATACAAAAAGGTCACTCTGAAACTTTTAAAATACTCATAGGTTTTTAAACACATATTTATTAAAATATAGGATAGTTTAAAGCAGTTTCTCTTTTAGCATCAATACACATTTGTTGGCAAGTTTTCCGAAGATTAAATGCCTCACATCTTTTATATCTCTGAATCTCTAAAAAAATACATTTATATCAGCATCTATGCCAAGTTTGAATTAAAAACGCGACATCTGTATTTTTTTTTTTATTAAAGAGCCAAAATTTACATATTGTTATATCAAGTGAAAACAGTAGATGTAATATAACTTTGATGTATTTTTAATCAAGAAATTCAACTTCCAATTCTGCTGATTGCAAATATATGTTGCCATCGTGGAGTATGAGTTGCTTAACATTCACTTGAGGGATTTCTGGAAGAATTTTAGTTTCTGGTCACAGTTATGAGTGATTGTCTTTCGCCCTCCCTCTCAATTTGGTGGTTTGCTCCAGATCTTTATTTTTGAAGAAAGTGATAGGCATTACTTTTTTTCACGGCATATATTGTTCTTTCACTATTGTAGATCACCTTCAAAGACAAACACTTTTCATGCTTGACAATGGAATGCCAAGAAGTGGTATGATCACAATTATAAGTGACTGACATGAGCAGTTATAATTTTAAACATAATGCCCTTGCTATCATGTTTAAGTAATTTAAGATTTTTTTGCCGATTCAAGACACTTCCCTTTTTTGGTGCTCAATTAAATCATGAAAAATCCAATGGCCAATTATTTTTATTAGCAGTTCTTCATAAATAATTTTATGTTTAAAAATGGATCTAATGTATTAAATTCTTCCTGTGTTAATCAAATGTGTTAAATTCATCCTGTACCATTTGTTAAGTACTGTGACTATCATCGATTAATATTTCAGAAGAGCAGATACATTTGTGATTACAGTTGACAACGGCTTTTCTATGTGTTCTTTATTCTGGCGACTTCTGAATTTCTGTGAATCATTCGAATACAGTTGTTTGAGATAAATCTTAATTTTTAACTGCTAATTGTTAGATGTGTTAAACGCAATTTTTTATTAAATTTAATCAATTTTTCAAAACAGAAGATCTCTCTCAAGCTGGGTAATGTCTTCATGTCAATTCCATTTCTATTCTCGTTCTAAAATTTATATGCTTAACTACTTACTATTGACATGCAAGAAACAGTTCGCTAAGATAAATAATTTATATTTTGAAATAATTTTTTTCACCATTTCTCGTTTCCGTAGACTTCAGAAATTTTTTACTGGTCTTGTATATAACTTCATGTGTAATTGTTGTTTCTATGAGTTTATTTATGTAACAGTGTCATTTTTGTTGCATTTTTGGAGAACAATAAAATCTGTTCGAATTCAGAATTAAAAAAAAATATAGGAACACTTATAACATTATTATGATAATCACACTGCAACATCATAGCAAATTTTGTGTAGGAGAAATTTAGAGGAGCCTTCCAAATTTATGTAAGCGTAATCAATTATGCGTGTTAGTAAACCGTTAATATATTTCGTAGTAATAGAGTTTACAATTCGTTGAAAATTTTAAAAATTCCATTCACAAAGATTCTGTAATTATTTATATATAAACTAGTATATTTGTATATATGCCTTCATATACTTATCTATTTGTCTGCCCACATCCTATCCTATCTATGTATAGGTAGGTGTGAGCATTAATTTTCCAGAATATGTTATTAAAATTTTAATTATTTCATAAATAGATTTGTATAGTTAGAAAACTAATTCCCTTTTGTCCGTGATATTAATTGTTGAAAATATTCGATGATTTGTATTAAAGTCGAATTTATAATAGAAAATAAAATAAACAAAAAGTAAAATGTCGTGGAATATTAATAATAATCGAACATTTTGCTTTGTAAACTTTTCTATTCAGCTTCAAATTTTATTCATAACAACAAAAACGCTGATACTGTTTCCGACGGTCTTTATTACCACAAAATCCGACTTAAAAAACTGCTAACGGCCTAAGAAGAACCATAGAGAATCTGCTGACAGAACTCCTCCTAGTGTATGTCCGGAAAAAGAGCCTTGCCTGAATCTTCGATCCACCAACAAAAGGTTGGCAGTTTTTTTCTTCCAAAAATAGCTCTCCCCACATAAGATTCAAATTCCGAAATTTTTCCTCCGGCGAAGTTGCTGGTGAAATATATGCAGACTGCATTGACCAACTTGCTAGTCATAAAAGACATTTCGCTAACGACCCGTGATTTATGCTACAATATCGCTTCTACCGAAAACAGCTCTTCTGACGTCAACTCAGTCCTTTTAGACAATATTTCAGACTTTCTCTGCGAGAGGGATTTTAACTTGTCAAAATAGGGATTTCGATTTGTGATATTTATTATACTGTGTCGTTTTCATTAATGGATGGTTCTACAATAAAATAAATTGTATATAATCATTAATATTAGTCAGTATTATAAAAGTTTTTATTTTGTAATATTAAATAATTTTATCTGTCAAACTGTATTCAAAATTATTAATTATAGTTCCATTTTCAAAAAGAATAAAAATATATCCAATAGACTATATCAAAAAATATAATGTAAAGTTGTCGAATAAAATATTAAAGCAACAATTTGTTATATCTCAACTTTTATAAAAGACACCAAAAAGGAAAGCCCTATTTAAACATAAATAGATTATATAAAAATACATAAAAAATTATCATTTTTTTAAATAAATTTTAAACCTTAATTTAATTTAACAACTTAATACGGTAAATATTTAATATTTATGAACAAATAGAACAGCAGCATCAGAACGTATATATATATATATATATATATATATATATATATATATATATATATATATATATATATATACTTCTGTAAACAAATACCTGAAAATCAATTTTGAGTTACAATGGGATTTTTCACTGCTGTTAGAGAAATAAAATCAACTATTTCAGATCAATATTAATTGAATATACTAATTAGATTTCTAATAATTAGGTACCGCAAAATATTGCATCATTGATTGCGGATTTTTCGCAGGAGATTATAATTTGTTACAATGATGTTTTGTGTTCTCCTCAACCAGAATAATTTTAATTTTATGCATTTCTGAATAATTTATATTTACGTACTCAAATATATAGGATATTTTAAAATAATCTTACTAATTATAATCGTTAAATTTTATAAGGCTTTTTTTGGTAATTATGAAAATAACGTTAAAATATGAAAAAAATATAACGTAAATATATAAAAATATGTTTGATTAGTTTTTATTTCGTGTGAGGTAAATTTGTAATATTTCGATTGCATTTTGTGGGATACTATGAAAGCTAATAACTAGTGTGGATTATTTATTATTTGAGGAATGTCTTTACAAATTCTTAAGAGCCATGGGTATTCAAAAGTTGGGGATTGCTTATAAAATATGAAGATTTTCAGACGTTTTTAAGAATGGAAATATTTTTCAAAGAATCAGTGTGTGAAAGTTCGCATTTATATATATTTAATTGAATTTCGGCACTAATATACAAAAAACATTGTTGAATAAATAAAAATTCCCCTTATTTAATTTAACTTTAAAAAAATCCAAATATATTATTTCCAAATACATTCCAGTACATTCTCAATCCAAAAAACCAAATTCAAATAATAGTTATTCAATTAAAGTAAATTCATTACCAGTAATACAGAAACTCGTTAAATAACGGGTTTGGGTCGCTCTTAGTGACAATTTCGTGTCTTTAATCGATGAAAACAGTCTTTAATAGTATATATCGATTCCGGCAATGCGAATTCAGCACCTGCATCCTTGATGAGAAGATGTTTCAATCAGGGCTAACTCTAATCGATTCCAAACTCCTTTACAACTCCTAAGTGATGCCAGTGATAAATGATTCATAGTGACGTATCTAGGTCGCCTTTTATCTTGAAATGAACCCTTCCTTCGTAAAAATAAACCGTTTTTCTCCAAAATTATCTAATCCGTGATTGGGTTGGGGAATTTCCAGCTGTTTCTAGATCTATGGTGAGCAGATTTTTAGCCCAATTGGCGGGGAAAATTGTCCTCGTAATTGTTAGCGACAACGTTCTTTAATCCCGTTTTAAACATTTCTTGAAACTGAACAGTAAATCAGAAATCGTTTTGAAACGAAAATATATCTTTATCTGTTGTAATGCCATGTTATTGTTTTCTTCTTATTTTGGATGAACGATCTCCGTTGTTTTTATAGATCTGTGATCCTAATGTTTTAACTGTAATTGTATTGAATGATTCGCTAAATATTCCTTAATACCATAATGAACTATTTTAAAAATGTAGTTTATGGTTCTCTAAAAATTTGGAATGACTTTCAATGGTTAAACAGGGATAAAATAAATTTTTCACTATGATATATTTGCAGGAAATTTTTTGCATTCTTTACAAATCTAATATAATTATGCACATTTATATTCAGAACTTACAGCGTGTTTACCCATAAACCAAAACTGGTGAAAAGTTCTGAACAAAGTTTATTTAAATAAAATTCTTAATTTATTCACGTTTCATTTCTTGAATATCGTTATTTAATGAAATGTTAAATTTTTAATACAAGTTACGAATATAATTCTAAATCTTTTTAACCCTGGATCATATTATTGTCTGTTTCTAAATAATTAGGCAAATTGTGTCGATTAGTGTAATTTTTCTTTGAGAAAATCATCTCGTAACTATGCCGTAACAAGTACATATAGTCAATACAAGTACATATACATATAGTCAATAAATTTTAAAGTGTTATATTTTTAAAAGTTGGATTGTTTAGCAAAAAATGTTCAAAAACTAGACAGTAAAAGTTATATTTCAATATATAAAAGAGCGAATTTGATGGACGATATAATAACAACTTTGTTTCTATCTCACTATAGTGTTCACTGGAAATCAACGTAAATTTGTGCCAGGACAAAACTTTTCTGGTTGAAAGATAATTGTTATGATTCTTTTTACTGTTAAACAATGGAATATGAGTGCTGCTTTTATACATCCACAACTTTCAGAATGAGTATGCCAAAATTGCAGTCAAGTAATTAGCTCTATGACCTTCAGTTCAACACTTTTTGGGTTCGATTCCGAATTCAGACATAAATGCTTGCTGCATAAATGCTTGTTTGGAATGCATTTTAATTTATCTGTTAAGTCCTAGTTTGCTAGTTTAGTGTTCTTTGAATGGTAAACCAACAATTTGGAAAAGAAGTTTTTTGAATTTCCTTTTTTGATATACTTGAATATGTTCTAATAATGCATATAAAAAGTCCTTCCAAAACATTTTTTTTCTGAATATTTAAAAAATGTTGCAACAATTATTAATTAAACTATCCATTTTACGGTATAGTATTGTAATAATTACAAAATGAAAATTTTTGATTTGTATCACCATAGAAACCACAAAGTACATACATCCATGATTATTTAACATTTTATAGAATTATTAGTTGTAATATATTCATAACTCTTTTTGTTGGTGAATAATTTCGTTATGTTTTCTGATGTGTTATTATCTGCTAAAGTCGCAGATCTTAGCCAAAATCGGATAATCCTGTTTTTAATAGTTCACGTGAATAGCTCAAGATGTGTGTGACACCATCTTCTCGAAATTTCCTCACCCTATGAAAACAGGTACATTGGAACTTACATAAGTTTAACTTTTGTATAGACCCTCTCAGCAATGCAATGTTCAATTGTGCCAGTATTGAATCTACTACCTTCTGAAAACAAGAATGACATTTGTCTAAACTATACCGCATTCTTCCCCCTCCCCCCTTGAGTGTATTAAGCAGGGGCTCAATTGTTAATTTTGTATACAAGTAAAAATAAAAATAAAATTTTTAAGTGAATAATAATCAATGTTCTAATTAATGGATTGAACTTAGTAAATTATTTGTATTCCGTTCCTTTTTTTTTTTTTTTTTTTTTTTTTTTGGCATTGGCGAAATTTTTTTAGTTTAATTTTTTTGATCTATTAGAGCTGTCATGGAATTCTTCTCAATATTGAGACATGAAACTTATATTAACTATGAATGCGTGTGAATTAGGTAGCTAAAATCACACGCAAAATCTATGCAAATCCCTTTATCATGTTCAAACAGATATTAATATAAAATTGAAGTGACAACATACAAAATAATTCCACTTCTGTTTATTTTTTCCGAATGTTGACGAGTTTTGGGATTAATAGTTTTCGACGTACTACGTTCTTGCTTATTATGATTTTTTTCAGAAATTTCCGACTGCATTACCAAAACATGATTTTCTTTTAATTATTTCATTACAAATATGTATAAAAAAATAATTATTTAAGTATTTCATTTGTGTTTTGGTACGTTTCGCAAAGACAAAAAGAATTATTTTTTTCCTATGTGATGCAAATTTCCTTCCATTCTTCATTAATTCCAAGCTGAGAATTACTGAACTTTTTTATCCGGTATGACTTTTCATAGATAGTGGATTGTATTAATTTGATGCAATAGAGAAAGTCAGAAAACTCTCAAACCATTGCTTCTATAGCTGAGCATAGAAAGAAAAACATGACATCCGTCTTCTATTGTAGAATAGTTTCTGATATCGTAACTGAACCCGTCATTTCTATAAGTGAAGCTCTAACAATTAGGCTATAACGAAGATACATTTTAAATTGTCCAATCTTACTACTTCTATTTATTGGTATGTAATGCCACACACCCTGTCTAGTGGTCAGCGTGCCTGACTGCGAATAGGAAGGTTCTGGGTTCGAATCCCAGTTCGGGCATGGATGTACTTTATCTTTCTCTCTCTCTCTCTCTTGTCTTTGTCCTTACCTTGTGTGTGTGAATGGTTGCTTACCCTATAAACGGTTACCTATGGCATGTGTGCGTGCTCACATGCCATAGTCATATTCCACACCGAATTGCGGTTCAGTTGAAAAAGTGGAGCAGCGCACCCCATATTGCTACTCGGAAAAAAAAAATATTGTGTAATGCGCAATAAAACCACTGATGACTTAGTAACTTTTATTATGGATTATTTCCTATTGAATCACTTTTTATATATCTCTAAGTTTTGTAATAAATACAGTTTTATAATCTTGTAACAGTGTATTCTATATATTTAAGACAAAAATATTTTTTAAAAGTGATAAAAATCCAATCTTTTTAAGGTACTTTCTTTCTTGGATGTTCCTGATAAGAAACAGGTCTTCATTTTCTCGATATTTAAATTCATTTTTGTTCCTACATCAAAACTTATCTGCTTTTCAATTAGCAAACACTTCCTTGAGGTATGATACTCAACACGAAACAGCACTTTTTGTGTTTATTTTTTCTTCTTCTGAGTATCATCCCATTAATGATAAAATCGCCAACTTAATCTAATTGGCGCACCATTCTTGTTCGATCTGGACTCCCATTGTCTTCGCATACTTTCACTTCCTACTAACACCACCTTCGCTGGCCGCATCTTTTGTTTTTGGTTCATCTCTTCTCATCTTCCCTCTTTATCAGGCTTCTTTTGTGTGTTAACGATACGTCACCCGGCACGTTTTTTTATTTTGGTAGTGGTACAAGTCGGCGTCTTCTACGAGGATTAAATGTGACTGGGAAAACTAAGAGACATCTATTGAGCTATGTATATCAGTATTAGCTGTATCACGTTTGTTATGAATAAAGAAAAAGGTGATTAACTCTCTTATTTCTCGGGAACTTTAGTATTATTGTATTATATATTCACTATAATTCGCATTATTTATATATATATATATATATATCCACGTCGACTCTTGAGCTGGCGTTTTTATTTTAAAAGAAATTTCACTCCTCGTCAAGAATTTTATATTGTGTCCTTTGAATGACTAACGTACATAATTTCGCTCAACCCCATTTTCTTCGTTTGGTCAAATATGAAATTTACTAACTTCCGTATATGAGTCATATTTTCTGACTATACTAATGCGACCATTCTAATATTGTAGGTTGTAATATAATAAATAATTTTATTTACGATGTCACTTCATAGATACTTCATGCTTCTGCAGAGTTCGCTAACTTGAATCATTAATAGCTACCATCCCCAGAAAATAAGAAAAAAGATTATTGTTTAAGACATGTGCTTTAATTGTTCTATTTAGAACTTTTTTTTTATGGTTTTATGTGTGACAGAAATTACGAAATAATTGTTCTTGTTCAACAATGGGTTTTAAAGGAGTTATATAAGCATTGAAGATTTTAATTCCAAAAATTTTGAAATAAACCTATCTTAGGTGGTAAGGTAAATTTACAATTATTGTTTAGGAAAAGTTGAAGAATTCTAATTTCAGATTTCCTTGGACACTTGTTACATATTTTTATTCAAAATACGTTTCAGTTGGAAAATATTTATAAAAATATTTCCTTATTAAATTTGTCCTTGATAAATTTATTTAGTTCTATTCTTTTCCCAGCTTTAATTCTATTAAATTACCCAGCATTCCAAAAAAGAATAACTGTTAGATTTTTTTTAATGGATGTGTTTTAAAAAATGCAATCATTAATTGTAATTATGACACTTAAATTAGTAGTTTAAAATTTCAACCTAAATTTCACAATAAATAAAAATTCCTTCTCTTTGTATAGTTTGACCTTGGTGTCATATTTATTTATTATTTTCATTGTAGACGACATTTGACCTTTTATAGATTTGTTTTTAAATCACTATTCAACGCTATTCAAATCTAAATGATTATCTTTATTTCACGGAGCATTTTTATCAACTGGGGAAATAAAATTTTTTTTTTGTAGTTATAAAGTTGTTAACCTTGACAAATAGAAAACTATAATTTATTTTACATTATACTTTTTTTTCTTTAATTGTTATCGTTAACGATATTGTATCGATTGCAACGAAAGTTAACACGCGATTCAAGTCTTTGGAACAACCTTTTTTCTTTTTTTCCCCCCAAGCTTATTAGAATTGGATTTATTACGTCATTCTATATATATATATTTTGTTCGAACAGTTAAACTTCTACAAGTTGAGACAATGAGAAAGGATTTCCTTCTATCTCCGTATCTCAGCATAAAAAAACTCGATTAGCGGAGTTAATTTCTGGAAATGTTGCCTCTATTCCATTTTTTCCAAAAGGTTATTTTAACCGTAGGTTTTTAATTACTCATAGTAGCAAATAAGTTTTTGATTTTAAAAATCTTAATATTAAGATATTGTTCAGTAATAAGTAGTTTTCCATTTATAATTTACCCCAGAAGTGTTTGTGGACTTGACCTTTAGCATGGATGCTTATAGAAATTTTGATCTTCTTTAATCCATAAATATATTAACTAAATTAACCTTCGTATGCAAAAAATTGACAATGGATCAACATTTATCAATTCGAACTAGATAGTTAATTTTTATGAATCTAGGTCAGGTCTCTTGGAATTACATAAGAACAACATTTTTTTATTATTATTATTATTATTATATATAATTTATTTTAACTTTCAACCATCTTTTGTAAAGTTTTAATAAAACGTTAATCGACAATTTTTTTATTGCAATAATTTTTCAGCGACTATTGTTAACTAACATAAATGCATAGCTTTCGAGTTAAATGCTTGAGAGTATCCTGGGTGGGTTTCTTCTCTTGTGAGGTTGTTACGCGATGACAATATTTTTTCCTCATTTTTGTTAATAAGCTGTATGTTTTTTACAAATTGAAACCGTCTGGAGTGGTAAGGTTCAAATTCGGTCTTAGTAAATATTCAATACTGGATGATAGATACTTAATTTTCTATTCTTATATTTGTTGGGTGAGTGATTAGGAATTGTGTGTCTACGTTTCTTCGATTTCAATATCTGAATACTACCCTTTTTGGTAACTAAAATGCGTTGTGTTGGTCAGAAAAAGCTTTATAACAATATTCAGTGATGTGACTCATTATAATCCGCTTTTATGTTGTTATTGCGATACATTTCTAGATGTTTAAGTCATTAAATGGCACAGATGCCATATTTTGGCGATCAAATAACCGTCATCAAAATTACGTAACTGTTAAGTATAAGCTAGGGTTGCCAAAATAGAATGTTCAATATTTTTAATATTATTTATGTTTCTGACGTATTAAAAATATATAAACTACCTGAAAAACAATAAAATCCACCAAATAAAAAAAAGTGCGCCAAAAGAATAATACAACATTTGTGCACATTAAACACCAATCGCCTGTAATTTTAAACACGTTCATGTTACAAAGCCTTCACCTTATCGATTATTTTCCTCCCCATATTGTGCGACATTAGAAAATGGACATTGAACTTTATGAACTTTTTATCATGAAAATTCCGATTCAGGGTTGCAATATTTGTAAAATATATACTGTAAAGAAAGTATATTAAATCTACTATATTCATTGAATACTTGTAAAAGCCATTGATAAGTATTAACATAAAATAAAAATAGCATTATCATTCATTTCCAAGTATATTACCAATTGAACGAAAGATTTCGAAATAGCTTACAATTATATTTTTAACTGTAACTAATCAATGTTTTAACTGCTAAAGACATTATTTAAAAACACATTTTTTTATTTACTATAAAAATAATTATGCAATCTAATATTCGATAAATATGTGCAATAGTCACAGTTTGTAAATCAAGAAATAGAGTCGTGACAGCTTTTATGAAGAGGCTTTTGTTTGGTAGCTGTACAAATTTCGCAACCAGAAGGATTTTGTTCGCAAACTGACCCAACAGAAAATCATCTTGCTAATTCCCATTTAATGATTAGTTCGCAATGTCGTTCTAATGGTATGTTGCGGTATGAAAAAGAGGATGCTAAATCAGGTGTCGATTTAGTTATTTTTCCAGTAATTAAAAGGAGGTAACTGCCTTGTTATTTTAAACCGTAGTTAAGTGTCTAGGGTTGAATCCTGAGATGAGATATTCATCTCGTCAGGAATAACCCTCAAGAAATTTTAATATACATATACCTTCTCAGCATAACAGTCTTCGACTGGAAAGCATTATTTTCCCATTAGGAGAGTGACACCTTCCTTTTTTCCAACAGTCTTGTAATATAAAGGTTCCTACCCTTATATTTAACAATTCGTCATTACTTTGGATTTTTCTTCCGACAGAAAAAAAATATGTTTATTTTTGATACTAGGTAAGATATAAAAAAAATCATATTTTATATAAACTAATGCAACCATTCTATTGTTGAAGTTGTTACTGTTTATTTTTCCCACTTTAGTTTCATTTTATAGAAGTATTTTTTTTTGGGGGGGGGGATAGTGATAATAACATTCAAGGCAAACGAAGGATTCGCGTGTCGTCTAAATTCCGAGGCCAGAATATGTCTGGCAAGCAAATAAAAGTGGGTTCATTTCTCGCAACTTTTCTCGTAACTTGGCCGTTTTCTTTTCATTCACAGCTGCAAACATTCTTTTACCTTTGCAACAGGTTAGACGGAAAATTCTGGTCACGATCTCTGCTGACGTGACATTAAATGCGATTACGTCATTTATTCCAATGATTGTCTTCTTTTTTTTT
>JAPDSC010131130.1:0-37528 GCA_026290005.1 Latrodectus geometricus | reverse complement strand
TTTTAATATACCATTTCATTTTATCTTAATGATACAATTTTTTCCTTCTTTTACTCCTATCAAAAGTAACTAAACTATCAATACACAAAAAATAGTTTCAACGCATACATAATAATTAAATTTAAATGACTTTTGGATTATTCAATCTCTTATTGGAATAAAATCTTTATTCTGTTTATTCGCCGGATTTTCGTTTGAAATTGAATTGAGAACATTATTACAGAAAAGCACTGAAACTTATATCATCCTGATATAAGTTTCTAAAAATGCTGGTGTCTTCGAACATAAAACATTGGCCGAGTTTCATTTCGAAATTTTTATTATGACGTATGTAATTGATTTAAACAATAATTAACGCTGATTTGAATTAACTATAAATTTGCTTAAACCGCGATGCAAGTACGGAGAACAAAAGTATGTGGTGGTTCTTCCTCGACTTTTAAAATTACACTATCGCTATTGACATAGAAAAAAAAGTAAATAAATAAAAAAAATAAAACTGTAAAATTAAATTCCACCTTCTTTCTCCCTCTCCACAATGTAATTTATTTATAAAAAAAAAAGTTCTCTCGATTTTTTTGTAAAAGAATTTTTTTTTCCCAATTCAAATATTTTTTTGCCTTTTCCCCCTCAATATGCCGCTGATAGAAAATATATTAGAATGCGCTTAAAAATAGTCCCGACTTTATTCAATAACTTTATTCACATAGTGGATTATCTGTACGTGAGATCTCATTGCGGAATGCAAAAAAGTTTTTGAATAAAATTAAGTAAATAGTAAAAATTGTTAACAAAATAGTTAGTTATTTTTTTAAATCGCATTTTTGGTTTTATTATTCTTTAATAATTCTGCTCTTTAATCATTAACTGGAAACTAATGTCCGCAAATGATGGCGATTTTTTTCAGTTAGTGTTCTATAAAACTGCACCAAATTTTAATTACTTTATTTAAATTATATGAAAAGAAAAACCATTATATGTTTTTATAAGTATAAGTGTCTGTTATTTCAACATAATTTGCAAAGTATTTTGAAGTTTAATAACATTTCTTTTAATCACCTGTGCATGAATAAGTGAGGATATACATATAAATTAATGAATGTTTTTTGCAATTTATTTTCCTCTGCTTATTTCCAGTCTGCAAATGACCTAAATGTTTCAATACTAATTCTGAAAATAATTTCAAATTGCTCCACTTAAGAATACTTCATAATGAAACGAAAATAACTAAAGAACTAGTTTCACGAAAATTCCTTTGATGATTCAAAATAATAATTTTTTAAAACTTAAGAATAATTTTTCTCCTTTGTATTCAGTTTGAAAATTGACATTTTGCAACAAACTGGATTTTAATTGATTTATTGCATTATCTGCCAAATAATGCTTTGAACAATTAGCATTATCTCTTATTTTTAGAAATTCCTTTTCTATGATTTCATTTTATGATTCATGATGAATAATTTATTTATTTAATTGTTCTTTATTGTGGTGGATTTGACATTTCATCAATTATTTCTTAGATCCTTTAGTAATAGAAAATATTTGATTATGGGAATGATAATATTTTTTATTTTATTCCAAATTATAGTTTAATTTCTCTCACTTAGAAAATAATTTCAACATTGGGAATTTCTTAGTTTGATTTTTAATTATTGCAAAAAAGAAAAAAAAAGCGAAATATTATTTTTAATTTAAAAAAATCACACATTTACAAATTGAATGTATACATTGTGATTATTGACAAATATACAATTTTCTCTGTTTATGTTGTTTTATTGACACATACAATCAGAATCTCACCACAGAATTGTTTTCAATTTTTGAAATAATTTTTAATTGTAGTTTTGGTAGCTTGCTAATTTTATTTTAGTTCTAAACATTGGTAGAACATTCTGCCATTTTTACTATTACTAAGAATCACAACATTGTTATTTCAGTTCTTAGAAAAAAACATTTATGTTTACAGTGTAATTTAAAATTACTTAAAGATTATATAATTAATATTTTAAAAACAAGTTTTTGTATGGGTTCATAGGAATTGAAAAACCTAAGGGAGATTCTTTGTGATATTTGGCAATCACTTCAAAAGAAAATAAAAAAAATTAGACTAATCTATTATTTGTATTATGTAAAAAATTAACTTTAATCATATAAGGAATTATGGAATCGTAAAAGCATATTTAATCATACATACTTGTATGATTCCATAATTTTTTATATGATTAATTTTGGCATTTCACAAAAATTTAATTCAAGGATGAAACACATTATAAAATGTCATTGTATTTTATGTTTATTATAAATAGATTGTAAAAACTTTATATTTAAAATTAATGCAGCAGTATCATTTTAGATTTATCTATTCTTCTGACACAAACTAAATAAGCATAAACAAGTAAATCTTACACTTAGGAAAAGTCAGTTTTATTCGGTGTGTAAGGTATAAGAGGAATGCAATAAAGTTTTAATAAAATAATTTTTAAATTTTTTTAAGAATTGAAAATTAGTTTTACCTTCTTGAAATAAGGATTAGTTCTAACTTTTGAAATATTTATTTATTTATTTTTTACTCAACATGACCAGTTGCGACTTCTATCACTTTAATTTTTTTTAATTGAGCTAAAAATTTGTCTTTTCAAATTATGTTACTGTCCCAAACTTTGTCTTCAAAATTTGCTTATAATTAACTTTTTCAATATTGTTTATAAATCATTTACTAAAATGTGTTAAAATAAAATATGTAAACATCCCTTAAAGTATTCAAAAATAAAATGCTATTTATTGTAATAAATTTTATAAAAAAATAAGATGTTTATTTTGTTTTTATGTTCTCACAAAAAGAAAACAATTTAAATAAAAGTATGAAAAACTAATTCAAAATTAGTACTATACAGAATTAAGTTAAATTTACTTCTTTTACAGAGTTTTACATTTGATCAATGTTTTTGGTCTTTCAATGAAAGTCATTCCAACTATGCCAGTCAAGAAACTGTTTTCAACAGCCTTGGAGCTGATATTTTGGACAACGCTTTTCAAGGCTACAATGCCTGCATATTAGCCTATGGCCAAACAGGTGAGTTTTTCTTTTTGGTGATTCAACTGATATCATTACTTACTATAATTATTATTTTATAAATGCTAAGCTTTGTTTCATGGTTAATTTTTCTAAAATAAATGGATAGTTTTAAAAATGATTTTGTGTTTTTATACAGAATTTAATGCAAAAATTTATAGTTTTTCCAATTATAAAACATTTAATTTTTTTGTTTTTCAAAGTTGTTCATATTTAATTATAACACAAAATTTATTTTAAAATACTTTTTGCATCATTATTTTAACCCAATTTAAAGATGTAGTTAGAAGTACAACTATAAAAAAGCTAAGGAATATGGTTTTATATTCTTTGTCCAAATACTCCTGTTTATGAAATTCTTAATGACTGAAGCATTTTCTTACAAAAAAATTTATTAAATTTATGGTATATATATATATACAATATTTCACTTAATAGAAAAAAAAATGTTCAAGCATTAGAATTTTTTTGCCAAAAATAAAAAATTTTTTACCAGATACAATTGACCACCAGTAAAATACTAACTTTTTTTATTGTTAACCAATGTATTTAAAATGACTTATTTTTATTTATAATTTGTGTCACAAATAATCATATGTGGTAAACATTCCAATGTTATTTAAATTAACTTTTTGTATTAATTCTCACTAAACATGCACTGACACGCATTTTGAAATGGTTTGCTTTCAATTTGGTGGAATTTGCACCCATTTTGTGATTATTGCGATTTTACACCTGTACTAAATTCTTATTTACAAATCTCTAAAAATTATCAACAACTTTCAAATATTACTGACTTAAAACAAAGTAATAAATGTAAGTTACTATTATTAAAATCTTTTATTTCATTAAAATAAAATATTTTATAATATTACAATAATTGAATAAATAGATAGTGCATATATTAATCAACAGTTTTGAAAAGAGACAGACAGATGTAATTATGTGATACCTATTTATATCTGCCAAATAAGTATTATAAATGTGCAAATTATATTTATTGAAAAATACTGTCCCTATTTTTTTTTTTTTTTTATTCTGCTTTAATATATTTATTCCTTGAATTTTATAAAATTGTAGGGTCTGGAAAGTCATTTACAATGATGGGATCAGAAGACAATAAAGGCTTGATTCCAAGATTATGTGATGCCTTATTTGAGCGTATTAATGCTTCTGGGCGACAGTCAGATTACAAAGTAGAAGTTTCTTACATGGAAATTTACAATGAAAAAGTCCATGATTTGCTTGATCCAAAGGGGTAAGAAATTATTTTTTAGATATTAAGAAGACTCAATATAGTTAATTATTTAAATATATTCCTTAAATTGTTTTATTTCTTAATGATGTGTAGTAATCAATAGTTCTAAAGGTTAATTGTAAGAGAAATGTTTTCTATTTTCAAAACTTTTCTTAAATTTGAAATTATAATTACTCATGCTCATCAATCAAATGGTATCTGATTTGAGTCTGTGTCATAATTTGAGGTAGTATTTGAACTTATACATTTACATTTATTATTTTTGCTTGGATCTCACTGATAATTTTGTTTTTAGTCATATCATTGTTATTATGTATCATATTATTTTATATTACTATTAAATGAAAGTTTAATGTGACTATTGCAATCACTGACATTCTAAGCATGATTAAAGATCCTTCTGTATATTAAAAAATTGTGTAAGAATAATATCAAGGAAATGATACACATATTATAAAGGACAATGCTGGTGAGAAAATTACACCAGTCTTGATGTAATCTTTTCAGAAATATTATGATTTTAGTTTTTTGATTTTTAATTTTGTACTTGCAAAAATAATTACAAGTTGTTTTTGATTTTAATTGTAATTTTTTTTCTTATATTTGTTTTCTAAAATTTTTGAAAATTTTACAATTTGTGGCTAACAGTTTTTTCTTCAATTTTTAGATGTAAGCAAACATTGAAAGTGAGAGAACATAACATTTTAGGTCCATATGTCGATGGTTTATCAACACTAGCAGTTTCTTCATATGAGGTACAAGAATCTATACTTTTAAAATATTTTTTTAAATTTTATTTATAGTATTATAAAAATAAAAAAAGTTGTAATAACATATGATGTAAATGGAAATATACAATCTTTTCAGGAAATAAATAACTTAATGACAGAAGGAAATAAATCAAGAACTGTTGCAGCTACAAATATGAATAGTGAATCAAGTAGATCTCATGCAGTTTTTACAATTACTCTTACATGTACAGTATCAGATGAATATTCAGGAGTAAGTTTCATTTCTTTTATGCTGCTAAATAATGTTATATGTTGATAGTAGTTACATTTATAATAAGTTTTACATGATGTAAATTTCATTGTAAATTTTCTTTAGCCATCAAACACCACACTAGCCTTGATTTAAAAAAAAAAAAAAAAAAAAAAAAAAAAAAAAAAAAAAAAAAAAAAAATAAAAAAAAAAAAAAAAAAAAAAAAAAAAAAAAAAAAAAAAAAAAAAAACTTTTATAAAATATTAACTTAGAAATCAATTACTGTTTTCAGATTACAATATCACTGTTAAGAAAATAATATCTACAATGGTATTATTTTTTGATAATTTGTTTCTTTCTAATAAATCAGGCATGAAAATCTGTATTAGAAAATGCTTACATTCATCCATGCCTTTTTATTGTTGTTGATGTTCATTCAAATTTGTCTTTAACAAACTGTTGAACAAATAATTTGGCTAATAAATAATTCTATAATGAAAATTTCTATGCTCATTTATACCTTTTTGGTACATGTTTGATTATTCATTTTAATTTCTCAGTATTTGATTACTTCATTCATTCTTATCTGTTTTGATATTGGCCTACTGCTTTAATACTACTCAAATATTTTGCATTTTTATTATTCCAGATCTTTGCAAAGCAGTATGATTAAACAAGATAGTAATAAAGTAGTTCAAAGTATTATGTTATAAACATTTAATTTGTGGAACTTTCAAAATATATGTTAATGTTTTAATATGAAGTTTAAATGTCTAATTATATATAAAATTTTTTATATATAATTAGATATTTGCCTTTATTATATCTTCAGCCATGTTAATGAAACATTAATGTTGTTATAATCTTGTCTTTACCAGACAAAAGATTTATGCTATATGTGCATTGAAGTTATATAAAAATTATAAATAAATGTGTTATAATTTCATGCATATGCATTATGCTTTAGATTATAAATTTTGCAATACTTATATATTTTCTAAAGTGTATATTGTTTGGCTGTCAAACTAGTTGTAATATTATTGAACGAAGCAAGTAGTCACAAATAAAAAACAAAACATTATTAAAAATAGTTCAATCATTTTTCTTTAAAGAAAACTTATTTTTATTTCTTGTTGAGATATATCTCCAATTATAATATACTTCTTTCTCATTTTTACCTAATTTGAATATAGGACTGCCAGTTACTGTATTGATATAAAATGCGATCATTTGCAATCTATTCCATAAATCTTTTACATATGTATTATGCAATATTACAAATTTATGTGTCATTTTCACTTCTAAATTTTTTTAATCTTTTTTTTTAATTATTATTATTATATAAATCATTATCTTCATTGTAAATATTGCATATTGTAGATTTCAAATATGCATTGCTAAATTTATGTAAAATATACATATTATGAATTTATGTTTCATTAATTTGTTAGTTTTAAATTTTTTTTTCCCCAATTTTTTTGTTTAGAAATCTATTTTGAATTTCAAAAGCAATGTGTATTATAGCTTCTAAAAGTTATGACAATTATTATTAGTGATTTAGTATCTTATATTTTTTAGAGAATTACAAATAGTGCAAACAATATGAATTTGCATGTTATTTTTGCTACTTAATTGTCCTTACTTAATGTTATTTTGTTCACTTAATTTTGTTATTTTATACCACAAAAGAAATGATATTTTCTTAATTGCAAACTGGTTTCTGTTAAATTTAAATGATATTTTAATTTTCAGATTCCATAAAATTTTATTTAAAATTTAAGTCTTAAAACTTCTTGTATGATTTATTAAAATAATCTTAACATTATTTATACTTAACTTTTAATTGCATTTGATTTGATTTTTTTCAAGGTTACCGGTGAAAAAGTTTCAAAAATGAGTCTCGTAGATTTAGCAGGCAGTGAAAGAGCGGTGAAAACAGGAGCTGTTGGTGAACGGCTTAAAGAAGGTTCAAATATTAATAAGTAAGGGCGTTTATACTATTAGTAAATAATGCAAGACAATATAAATAAATAAGAAGTTATGAATTTAGTTATGTTACAAGAATTTATATGTTTATTAATTATGACTGATGATCAGTTGGCAGTATTAAATTGTGGATAAAATGTGAATTATGTATTTTCAAAATTTTGTTTAAAAAAATAATTAATGAAATCACAAAAGTAACTTTATAAAAAAAATATTTAACAAAAATCAAAAAGTAAGTTTTGATACGAAGATGTTTTTATAGCAAATAAAGCAGCTTTTTAATAGAAAAAAATTCATGGTGTCAATATTGATTCCTGTACCATGTGATTTTATCTTTCTCTTCAAGTTATGAGTATTTCAATTATAATACTGGAAATACAAGTAAATTTCAAATTGATGAGAAATCCTGCGACATTCAAGTCCTTTGTAAGCATTAAAATATAATCCTAATTACCAGTTTTTATATAAATATATTATAGCAAAGTAGATTTGTTATTGGGGTTACTTAGCATGCTGTATACATCTATTTATTATGTACACATCTATTATGATATTTGTCAAAATCATAAAATATCAAGTCTAACAGATTTTCCAAAAACCCAATCAAATTGTATACAGATTAGCTATAGTTACTGTGACTGAAACATCCCAACTTTTAGGCTTTTTTAAACTTATAGTGTCTGAATTCAAAACTGCATGCATACAACACAGATAGACAGGCTTGTCAAAGCAAAGCAGTGAATAAAAGGAGAGTGATTTAATTAATCATAAAAGCAAATTGTTATATATATATATATATATATATATATATATATATATATATATATATATATATATAATTGCAGCCAAAGTGATTGCATAGATGTACATTTATATTCCCAGTCTTAATTACAGTTTGAAAATATTTTTATATACAGAACATATGCAACAAAACATGAATCCTCAAGCCATTTATCTCAGATATTATTGCCAAATGTTGATTGTAATAGTGTCAAAACTACAAAATTTTAACTACTAAATAGTGAGAAATAGCTATATCTTCTTTATTGGCACTACAACCCAAAGTTGGTCTTAGCCTTCTACACAATATTCCTCCAGTCTGCTCTGTCGAATTTTAATTCTCTTTTAAGAATTATGGTCGTTCAAGACATCATCAATCCACCTTTTCCTTGGTCTAACTCTTGACTTATTGCACATGGGCTTCCAATGCAAGATCTTAACCACTCGGTTGTCAGTGATTTTTCAATATGCTCAACTCATAAAAATCTCTGTGCTTTGAATTTTACTATATTTTTATGATAAAAGCTTCCAACTCCATCATTTGTTTTCCAGCAGACAAATGTTTCTTCTAAGCTCCAAATATTGTAAATGGCATCAAAACACAAGGGAAACAATTCTTTAGACCAGTGATAATTCTAACAGTTCAAAGCTGGATATGTTCAAGTTTCTGCAGGTTTGAATCAAATGCAAAAGAAAAAATTGGATATCTATTTATTTGTTGATATCCGATCCAGAAGAGTTCGAATGATCAAAATAGGCGTTCCCAAGGGTAGCAGCAGCAGCTCCCTAATCATAAGCTGAGATATATTTCAGAATGTTGAGGGGTCTCCTACTTCTCAACACTATATAATTGATATATTGATTTCACAAAATCTGAAAATCAGAAGAAAGATAAAACCTACCGGACTTGAGGGAGCCACTATTCAAAACTTGTCTGATTTGAATCTCAAATGAATCTTAATTGTAATACATGCCAAAGTCTGTCTTATCTCATGTTAGTGAAAGAATCTATATAAACCTAAGGTGTTTCATTTAATTTAATTACTTCTGATAGATTACTTTCCTTTATTAACTTCAAACTTATCAACTGTGTGATTAGATATTAAATTATTTTTATAGGAATAAAGTAATTATTTCTGATAGAAATAAAAAATGTTGTTTCTTCTAGGTCTCTGACAACCCTAGGTTTAGTTATATCAAAATTAGCTGATCAATCATGTGGGAAAACTAAAGACAAATTTGTGGCTTATAGAGATTCTGTACTTACATGGTTATTGAAGGTAAGTCAATGCATTTGTTATATATTAAATGTGTTCTGTGTAATATTGTGTACTTATTAAAATATTAAATAGATTCCAAATTAATTTACTCAATTTATGTGAACCATTGATCTTTTTTTAATCTTATTAAATGTATGTGTGTCTCCTATTTGTACTTGGTGTGTAAAAGTTTCTTCCTTTCAGTCTTCTCTATTTCGGTAGTAAAATATACACTTCTGTAATTTATTTACATTATAATACTTTTATGATGCATCAAAAATTAAAAATGTATACTTGAATTGTTCATATTTTATTAATTATTTTCATTATTAATTACCACTTCCTTTTTCTGGTACAAAAATTTGCATAGTTATTGATTTTCCAAATCATTTAAAATATTATAACAATATAAATGGTACGTTCACTTCCAACTTCTCTTTACTGATTTAGATAAATTGGTTGTTTAACAACTAAAGGCTATATTTTTTAAAAATATGACAGAAAATTTATGTACTACTCAAGACTGTTATTTTAGTAATAAGGACAATCAATCAGCAAGTACCAAAATTTGAATTTCAATAATGAAAATGTATGATAATGCTAAACTCTTGTATGTGTAATTTTACTTTAGGACAATCTTGGTGGCAACAGTCGAACTGTGATGGTTGCAACTATTAGTCCTGCAGCTGATAATTATGATGAAACGCTGTCCACACTGAGGTATGCTGATCGGGCTAAACGTATCGTCAATCATGCTGTAGTTAATGAAGATCCTAATGCCAGGATTATCAGAGATCTCAGGGAAGAAGTGGAAATGCTCAAAGAACAACTTAAGGGAACAACGGTAAGAAAAATAATTTTACATTAAAACATTTAGTTCAGCTAAAACAATCTCAATTTTTCTTTTATTTATTACCTATTACATTACAGTTAACAAAAGAGTTGAAAATAATTGTTTTATTTAGTTATTCTTATGTGTACTTCATTTCAATTGCAAACAAGCCACATTCTAATTTTCTGCAATATTTTACAAATAACAAACAAGTTTTACTAACTTTTATTAATAGGAGTAAAAGTATGAAAAGACTATTAAATTAATTTTTATTCAATTGTTTTCAAATGTTAATAGAGAATTTTATATCTATCAAATTTAATGATGAGGAAGTTGACAAAAAATATATCTACCCGAAAATTTGAAAAATAAGTGTCAATAATTATCTTTGTTAATAAAGATAAATAATGTTATAAGAATAAATAATTTTTAAATTGTTTATATATTTGATCTTTGTAGCAAGAAGATCTGCAAGACAGACTAAAAGAGTCTGAAAAACTTATGAAAGAAATTTCACAAACATGGGAAGAAAAATTAAGGAAAACTGAAAAAATACATCAGGTAATCTTATTGTAAATATGAATCATCATTATAAGAGTAATTTTGCATGAATATGTTGCTTTTCTTCAAAGTTTGTTATATATAATTTGATACATGTATAACAGTGATTTATAACTCAATATTAATCATTATCTCTTTTATGTCGTGTAAAAATTTTCTTTTTAATAATGCACTTTATTATTGAGGTTTATTATGTTTTCTTTTCCCAATTTCAGGAAAGACAACAAGCTTTAGAAAAGATGGGAATATCAGTACAAGCTTCTGGCATCAAAGTGGAACAGGACAAATATTACTTAGTCAATCTAAATGCTGATCCATCTCTAAATGAATTACTAGTCTATTATATAAAAGTAAATTTTCCTACATTTCCTATTTGAAATTTGAATAAAAAATATTTTTATCAGTTTTTATCTATCAATTCATGTATCTTATAATTATGATAACTTTCTACAATCTAATCAAATATAATTTATTTTTAGGAAAAAACTGTTGTTGGTTATCCAGGTGCATCATCTGATTTAGATATACAATTGAGTGGCCTGGGAATAATGCCTAAACATTGTACAATTTTCATTGAAAATTCTGAATTGATCTTGATTCCTGAAAATGGAGCTAGGTAAGATATGTTTTAGTTGATATATGTCTTCTTTTTAAATAATTTTCTTTTGGATTTAATTTTAATTAATTTGAATAAATAAAATTTTTTTAACTGTATTTATAGTATGTTTCTATGAAACAACTATGAATTTTGGGTATAATTTTGACAAGAAATTATTCATTTTAAATAAATGCAAAACAGATATTTCATATAAGAAGTCTATACTTGTAGTATTAAACCTTTTTTTAAACTACCATGGTTAACAGTAGCTTTGAAAATTTTGAATGATGTTGGATAAAATGTTATACCAATCACTATAAATTATTCTAGTTCATTTTTAAATTAAAATAATTTCACTATAGATCTGTGGAAGTTACATTAGAAAAAAAAGATCATTTAAAATAAGAAAATTTTGTCACCAATTACAGCACTGTCTATTATAAAAGATGAAACTTTTTCAGTATTGAATGTTTAATTGATATGTGTTATCGATCTTTCAGTCATGTCTTTTTATGCAATATCTTTTATTCATAATTGTCAAAATTAAATTTAATGATTTAAACAATTCCTTTTTTTAATTCCTAAATTTTCATAAATTTGAATTTCTCAAAAATTAGAACATAATTTCTGTAACTAGAATTTTTCCTTATTACATTGATTTATTTTACACTTACATTGTAAATGACACTGCATTTGTTATTTATGTCGTAAAGAAAACAAAATGCATACATAAAAAAAGTAAAATAAGAAAAAAATGTAAAATGCCAAACTCTAATTGGAAATAAATTTTTGTTATGATACAATATTTTATTATTAAAACTTCTTACTTAAAATAGGAACTCATAAGAAATGTATAAAATTTATATTATTCATGAGAAAAATTATAAAAATATTATTATTATTACCTAAATAATTAGATTCGTTAAATATCCTGTAAGTTCATAAAGTTAACATAAGTTTGTTTCATTGCTTATTGTTGATAAAATAAATATAAATATTAATATTACATGTAAAATTTTAATAATTTGTATTCTTTTAATGACATTATATAATAGAAATCAAATTTAATACAATATTTATTTAAATTCTAAAATGGCAAAGAATTCCATATTAGTTACAGAATTTACAAATTTAAATGCATTTTGCCAGAGATTGTCAATTATGAAACTGTTAATTTTATTTAAATTTTATTTAATTTGTTTCAGAAATGTGATATTTCATTTGCAATTTTTATTTCAGAACTTGTGTGAATGGCTCAGTTGTGACAAGCAGAATACAGCTTCATCATGGTGATAGAATATTGTGGGGAAACAATCATTTCTTTCGAGTTAACTGTCCAAAGACAAGCAGTTAGTATTTTTCATCTTTCTATATAACCTGTATGATTCATGTTAGTAGCTTTTAATATATTAATTAAAAAATAGATAATGTAAGTGTAATGTAGTTAAGCTTGCAAAACTATGATGGTATACAATATTAATCAATATATATTTTTATTATTAATCTATATATATACATTATAGAACAAAAATGCATTTTTAATAATAATGGTTTAATTTAGACTATTGAGTAAATAGTTATTTTAGATATGTATCCTAATTTCTTCCTCTTATAATTTAGATTGTAATAGTCCAGAAATTCCTGAGCGTCCTCTTGATTACGATTTTGCTAGAGAGGAACTTATGATGAATGAGCTTAGTAATGATCCCATCCAATCAGCAATGGCAGCTTTGGAAAAACAACATGAAGAAGATAAGCAAAGTTAGTAGCACCTTAGAAATACATTTCAAAAAAGAACAATATTGTTGTAAAAAAAATGTATGAACACTTTTTTATATTGAATTCTTTTTTTTTTTTTTTCTCTCTATCTTTTTTATATTTAGTTGCTTTGGACAAACAAAGACAGATGTATGAAAGGCAGTTGCAGATCCTTCGGAATCAGATGTCACCTGGAACTCCATACAGCCCGTATCCTCCATTCGACTTGCTAGGTTTAGGTAAATACACTCCTGCTGGAACTCCTACTAGCAATGTGCAGTCTCGAATGGAGCGTTGGGCACAAGATAGGTAATTAGGTCTTTAAATCCTTCTTGCTATTCCATGAAACATTTTCTATTTACTTCAGGAGCAAAAAGTTATTCTTTTTGCTCCTGAAGTAAATACATAAGTAGCTGGGTTATAATATCTGGGTTCAATATTATAACCCAGCTTATTCATCAAACTTCTTAATTTATACACTCAGAAATTTCCCTGTTTTAATTAAAAAATAATTGTTATAATTACTTTAGTATAAAAGATATATGGTGATTTTGTTAATTTCAAAGTTTCTATCTTATTAACAAAGAGTAGGTTTGTACAAGTGATATGTTTTCATAAGATAATAATTAAAATTATTCTAAAAATTCAGTAATTTTTATAAATTCAAACAGCTAAAATAAAAAAAATACAAACCAATAAGTGAATACCAAGAAATACTATAATAAACTTATTATCATCACAAAGCACAAGTATTGTTAAAGATTATAAAGAAAATGATTGAGTAACTTGTAATAATTACTTAAAAATATTAATAACAATTGTAATTTGAATCTTAAAATTAATTATTAATAATATCTTGTAATTTTGCACTAGTAAATTTCTTATTAGAATAAATCTAAAAACTTGTCTTTTATAAATTTATAAACTTGCAGGAATCCATAAGAATAATTTTGTGACTCATAATATTTACTCTAATCTGAAAAATAAATGAAGATTTCTGATTGAAGGCTATTATTTTGTATATTTAATACTGCTCATCTTCTTAAACTTCTAATAAGGCTTTTTTGTGTTTATTCTAGTTCATTTAATAATATCATTTTTTAAAAGAATTATAAACTATTTTTGGAAAATCTGATTGTTCTACATCTTATGTTTGCATTACTTTCTATTAGTATGTGCTTTCATTTATCATTTATTAGTTATTATAAATCTATGTGCTCTAAGTCATATTTATTATATTCATTTTTAAACAGAGATGAGTTGTTTAAAAAGAGCTTGGCTAAACTTAGAGAAGATATAGTTAGAGCCAATGGTTTAGTTAGAGAAGCGAACTTTCTGGCTGAAGAAATGGGCAAGGAAACGGAGTTTAAAGTTACACTTCAGATCCCTGCTGCGAATCTCAGCCCCAATAGAAAGGTAAGGACATTAAATTTTATATATTTAGAATTTTATCATGGACATCAAAAAAGAATTATTTATAAAATTTATTAATGTATGAGAAAAATCTGACTTATGCTTACATGATAACATTTATAATTACAGAAAGGAGCTTTTGTTAGTGAACCTGCAGTATTAGTTAAACGTAGAAATAAAAATGGTCAAGTATGGTCAATGGAAAAACTGGAAAACAAGCTAATAGATATGAGAGAAATGTATCAAGAAAGGAAAGAAAAGGGTCTTGATATGAAAGTAAGCTCTTAAATTTTATTATTTTTAAAGAAATAAAACTTTAATATGTTGATTTCTTTTATTCAAACTTTCAAATAATTGCTTTCAATATGTGATGTATAAAAAATAAAAAAAATGCATAGAAATTAAAAATTTTCCATCAGTAAAGGTACTAAAAAAAAATGCTGACTTTTCATTTAAAATTGTGAATATCATTTTTATAATTTTGGACTTTATTATTTAAGATATTCCTTATCTAGGAATTTATTTATAATTTAAATTATATGTTTTTAAACCCTAAGTTTCAGAAATATTTGTGTATTATGTAATTTACCTTTACTTAGTAAAATGTTGATCTGCTTAAAATGATTATTTTCCTTAAATTTTAAACCCATTACTTTCCTAAATATTTATTTTATTTGTAAAGTACAGCTTATTTATGTTTTCATAAATTATAAAAAAAATTATTAATATTTATTAATTGCATTAAATTGCTTGAATTTCAGGAAGGGCTACCACCAAAAGCTATGGATCCTTTCTATGAAAGTCAGGAAAATCATAACTTAATTGGTGTAGCTAATGTATTTTTAGATTTCCTCTTTCATGATGTCAAGTTGGATTATCAAGTACCAATTATTAGTCAACAGGGCGAGGTATGGCTCTTTATATCTTATATTCTAATTAAAAATAAAATTTATGCCTTATATTAATATATAAGGCATAAAATTTATATATTAATATAAGTATTTATATATAATAATATATTTATATTATATATTTTTAAATATATATATATTATATATTTATAATTTATATATTAATATTATAATTTATATGCATGTATATTATTATTATTTTATTTATTTATTTATTTTGTTAAGCACACAAAACCATGTAATATTATCACGAGACTAGTATTTTTCTGTAGGATTAGAAATCAAAACTTCCTATTTCTGGTATAAACAGTTGTGGAAATTTTAAAAAAGTCTTATTAATAAAGTATTATTAAAAATTTGTTCAAATTTATTTAGCGCATAAAAAGTAATTGTAGATTGACAATCAATCCAGTCCAAAAAAATAAAAGTTCATTGTTATTAAAATGATAGTTACTAAATGAAAAAACATTTATCTGAACAATAATAAATTCAAATGAATCAATAATAAATGCAAATCTGAATTTAAACAATAGACATCAATAATTTCAGCATGTTTGCACACATCTGCAACACTGTCATCCCGTAACTAAGTAGAGGGAAGAAAACAATTTTTACAATTTATCATTTGTAAGTTTTCAGTCTTTCAATGTATTAATATGCAGTATATATTGAAAATTTCTCTTGTATATATTTTCTAGGTTGCAGGTAGGCTTCACATTGAAATCTGTCGCCTAGAAGGTAGCTTCTTAGACAACTTAGATAACAGTGAATGTGAATCTGACCGAAGCTCTGAAATGAGAGATAGTATGCTAGATGTTAGTGATAATAATACTAGCCGTCAAATTACTATACAGGTACTTATGGCTTTAAAGTTTTATTATGTGCTCATTAATTAACTTTCTGATTTCTCATCTTCCAGTTTCACTGTCTATATTACCTATGAAAACTATGGAATAAGCAGTCATGTTTTTATTGAGATGTAAATTTGTAAGTACACTTTCATAGTATATAAGTAATTTTTATTTCTTTTCCTCCTTAGTTGTCTATTAAATCTGCTACTGGATTGCCTCCATCTTTGTCAAATTTTGTATTTTGTCAATATGTATTTTGGGGTCATCCTGATGCTGTTGTTGTTCCGCCCATTGTAAATCCAGAATATCCTGCTTCACGGAAAGGAAAAGATTGCATGACATTCAAATTTGAACATGTACAGGTATACATTAAAATGCTGAATTCTAAATTTAAAAATTATTGAAATTTTTCTTTTCAGTATTTTATGCATTGTAAATATCTAAAGAAGTGGTTGCCAAGCATGAAGCTTCTAAGTTGGCATACCATTTTGAATTCCTTCTTTAAACTACCAACCAAATGAACTAACAACTTTTTAAAAATCTTTAATTTGTTTGTTGTGTATAAACATACATTTCTAATAAATATATAATCAGTTTTAATTAAATTGTACAAAACAAAAAGAGAATGAAATTGAAATATGTATAAAAAAGAAATAGAAAAATGGTTGGTACAAAACAACAAATGAAATGACACTTTTTATTCAGATTTATGATTTTAATGAAAAAAAGGGTACTCTGTTTTTATATCTCTTACAAAAGGTGTTTTAATGTTGTGAAATTATGCAGTGACTATCTATCAAACACAATTGTTCACCTGGTCATTAGGGATTTTGTTTATGTTCTATTTTTTTAAATTTCATACTAGAAAAAAATCCTGCTCAGTTGTGTAGAGCTGAGCTTTGCTTTCACTTTTAACCAAATCTGAACCAATATCGAGTCTCTATTTTAAGAACAAAGAAACAAATAATTTCATAATTTGAAAAAAATAATTTTGTGTATAAATCATTTTGAAAACCAATCAAGTTTCAATTCCATTGCAGCATTGTCATATTGCAAATTAAAATGCCTTTATAGTATCATAAATGACACAATTTTTTTTTAATTCACATCTAAAATCTTTAATAATTTCAAATGTTGTTGGTTTGTTGTTGCATAAAATTATTGAAATACTTTTAAAGTGTTAAGGAATAAAGATCACCCAATAGCGTTATACAATCTACTGAAAATGTTCAAACTACTAATAGCTTGTAATCTATAGTTTGGTGATTACTAATCTTAAATACTTAACTTCATTATTAGATATATTTCAAAATAAATATTTATGATGAAGAGACGTACCCACAAATCATTTATTAACTATCCTTAATTTTTCTGCATCATATTCTGTTTTAGAGAATTTTAATAGCAATTTTGTCAACTTCAAAAATGAAATAAAGCCAAAAAAAGAATTTTTTTTTTTTTTTTAATTTTTCAGTTATATAAATGCTTTGAAAGAAATTTTAATATTTTGTGTAGCAAACTCAAATATCCAAATTGCGTTAATATATTTATTAAAAAATAAGGATGAAAGTTAACAAATGTATGACAAATGTATCCATATGCATACATTAGAAACATGCTTTCTATTTTATACTTTGAGATACAAGCTTGTCAGTATTTAATTAAATGAGATGCAATAAAATTATAATTTAAGGAAAATATATTGAACAATGGTTTTATTATTATGAAATTTATTTCATTAGGATTCCATTGTAAATCATTGAAAAATTACATGCAATCAAAGATTTTAGTGACATAATTATTACTCATATCAACTTATGAAATATGAATAGAAATCTTGTAAAATTTTTCTATAAATGTTGAGCATCTAGCTGTAAATAAATTATTTCTTGTATTTCAATTGAATTGTATTTAATGTATTAATTTAGATTAAATAATTAGGTTAATTTTACAAAGTTGAATGTTATAAATTTTAAGTGAAAATTCTCTTAATTTTATTAAATCTGAATGTTTTGCTTGCATATTTAAAAATTTCTCTTAATTTCTTAACTGATATTGTTAAATTTTTTTTTATTTTCTACTTAAAGGAGTTTGTTGTAAATGTTACTGAAGAGTTTGTTGAATATTGCTCAGAAGGAGCACTTTCTATTGAAGTTTGGGGGCATAGAAGCGCTGGTTTTAGTAGTTCGAAACCTGGATGGGATGTGGATGTTCAACTTTTAAGATCACGCTCACTAGCTGACAGGCAAGTCTTCTTATCCTTGTATTTATAATTTAAATACATATTTTAATATTTATAATAATTAATATTTTAATAAACACTTGGTATTTTATTGATTCTATAAATTGTGTGGATTCACATATAGAATACTCTGTTTATAAATGTTTCATAGAAACTAAATGTAGATTTCTATTTATTTTATTGTTTTTTAACATATAAATTATTTTGAACTTTATAATATTACAAATTATTAATTATTTACACTCACAGATGGTCAGAATTAATAAGAAAGATTGAATTGTGGGTAGAAATTCAGGAACTTAATGATATGGGAGAATATGCAGCTGTAGAAGTTATACCAAGGCCTGATAATGCTACTGGCGGTGTTTATCAGCTACGTCAGGTACCTTTAAATTAATTTGATCATTGAATATAAATAAAGAAAATAAATTCAAGTAATTAAAAAGTGAATTTGAAAGTGAAGATTTGGGGCTTATAAAGCTTGTATTAAAAAAATTATTTTAAAATTTCTTAGGGTCAGCAACGACGAGTTGTTGTTCGAGTCAGACCTGTGCATAATTCTGGAACTCTGCCCATCATTTGTGAAGCAATTACTAGTGTCTCGATTGGGAGTATTTGCTCTCGATCAAAACTGCAGAGACCATTGGATTCCTATCAAGAAGAAGATTTAACCTTTTTAAGAGAGAAATGGTCAGAAGCTTTAATGAAGCGAAGGGAATATTTAGATTGTCAGATTCAAAAAATCATTAATAAAAAAGGTTTGTTTTTTAATTTGTAGTTGCTTCTTTTCTTCAAAACCTAAAAATAATTACTTTTAAAATTCTTTAACTATAGTTGGAGGAAAATATATCTTTGCAAATTTCTATACATAACCTATTTCTGTTATTGTAAGATAAACTCATTGAATTGTTTATATTGATATTTCTATAAATCTATATCCCTTGATGGTTTTTAATTTCCCTCTAATTGAACTTCACAATAGTTCCTTATTTGAAAACAAGTCTCTTTCTCCAGTTGTTTCTTTATAGTTCCACAAGTCTATCTCAGCCTGGTCTAGCTATCGTAGCTTAAGACTTTCTTTTTCCCAAAGTTTATAAATAATATCCTATAATATGTGCTTACTGAAATTAAATTTAAAATGTTGCAAAGAATGGAATGAAATCAGGGTGCTTCTATTCCTATTATTCTGGTTAGCTTATATCTTGCTTCTTTTCTTTTTCAAATTTCGATAATATCATCTTCAATTATTTAAACTATAATTAACTCTGATTTAAATTAACTGTAAAATTGCTGATAACAGTATACACTGTACCATAAACTCTCCTTTGAACTAAATTGTCATGTACGTTTAACTACTGAGAAAATATGTTCTGTTATGTCTAAATTCCTACCATGTAATTTTTAAAGAAAAGTAAAACTATTAGTTTTTCTGATTTTGAAAAAACATTGTGTTTTTTCACAACAGTGGATGTGTTTTGGATTTGCCAATCACCTTCAACTGGAAAATGCTTTGGAATGCAACTTAAAGGAATACCAATTTTAATAATTTTATAAATGAAGGAAATTTTCAAGTGTTCCACAACTTTTAATTTATTTTCATCTCATCTTTACTTGAACTAAACATAGCTGCTGTATAATCCATCTTGTCAATTTCTAAATTTGGTATTTTATTTTTTTGTTTTATTTTATTTTATTTATTTATTTTTTTTTTTTTATATCCTTGTTTTTCTGGCAACCTGGATTTTTGTTACATCATAGTGATTAAAAATAATAAGAATAATGAAGAAAATTCTATTTCAGCAATTCTTATGTTTTTTTTATTGCAATTAAATTTAGAACATTTTATTCCATTTTTGAATTTTGTTAAGCCTTTTTACGAGGATAGTTCGTCTCAATTTTTTTAGTGTGTTGTGTAGATTTCTTGTTGTTTTGGATACTTAAATTCTGGGTTGTGTTATTTTTGATTATTTTAAATAATTCTTTTTTACATTTTGTATCAATTATTTAAAGTCAATTGTTTAAAATTGTGTCAACAAATTGTTTTTAATTTGTGTAGGGCATTTTTACTATTTACATTATTAAAAAATGATATTATTGTGAAAAGTAAATAATATCAAAATATTTTGTGGCTAATCTTCAGCTTCTGGATTGTTAACCTGCTGGTCAACTTCGGACATTTTTGTGAGGTTGTCAATATTTTTGACTTTGGGTCTGCCTGTTCAAGGTGTATCATTAACATCAAATATAACTGAATGAAATATCAATGAAATCAAAATTACATGTAATTGGCAGTTACGTATTGGGATCACGGACACTATTTCCCGATTTTCAACTGCCTGACTTGTATTTTGCCCCCATTTATTATATATATATATATATATATATATAACTGTGATCCTACTGTATTTTTTAACACACTATATCTTATAATTGATTGGACCAAATGAAAAAAAGTATATTTTTAGTGAGAAATATGATCATTCCAACAAGCATAAATCTAAAGTTGTATGATTGATACTTAATGAGATATTGCTACAGTTATTGACCGAAAAAATAAGGGATTACTTTTTCCCCAACTAATATTTTAGCACTTTTTAAAAATGTTTTTTACTATTTTGTTTATATTAAAAAAAAAAAAAAAAAAAAAAAACCTTGTAATTTGGAAAGTATTCTTTTGGGTTTAGATTTTTACAAAAGTATTGGTGGCATTATATAAACTTTGCTTTCTACTCACAATAATATTGATCCACTCTTTCGTTAATATTTAATTTATAATCATTCATAAAGAATTTTTTTACCATCTATCCTTTCTATATGTAAAGTAGATTATGGCTTTCTATATGTAAAGCCATAATCTACTTTACATATAGAAAGGTGCTCAAAACTTGCTAAATGTTATGTCAATATAACGTTAAAAATCAGTATCAGGCTGTTCTGATTTTCTATTATTCAATCATAAAAGTTAAATTTCTTACTTATTTTAGCAAAAATTTATCCTTGCTAACTTTCTATAGTATTTTTTCAAATTATTATAATAGAAACAAATTTAAATCTTTATTAAATTATTATATTTCTACGCGTAATCTAATCCTCGTCTTTAATTGTTTTAAACTGATTAAATGTTTGTACCTCAGATAAATCAGACCAGGATGTCGAACGTGAGCAGAGTCTTATTGATCAGTGGGTGTGCCTGACTGAAGAAAGAAATACTGTTTTAGTTCCTGCACCTAAATCTGGGATACCTGGCGCACCAGCTGATTGGTATGAACTATACACATTAATTTATAAGTTATCATTTAAAAGCCATTCTAAAATTAATAAATTATTTTAATTTAATTAATTGAAGAATTTTTATATTTATAAAATCAAAAATAGTTCCGAGTTCATGACGAATTTTTTTTATTTTTTATTTATTTTTTTTTTATAAAAATTTTTTATTGATGTATATGTATTTGTATATAAAAATATATGCTTTATAGTCTTATTACATATACTTTCAATAAAATTATTTTAATAACATAAGTAAACAATTTATTTTGTATATTATGTATCATTTTAATGTGGTTGTAAGGTTTATAAAAATATTTTAAATGTAAGAAATAAACTAGTTACTTAAAGTATGTTTTAACATCTTAACAATTTTATCAGAGCTTTAAAAAGTAATTGTCATTTGTTTGATAATTGATAATAGTCATTTTTAAAAATCCATTATTCTAAATAATTTTGCTATTATAAAGTAAGATATATAATTTACTTTATATATTTCAATATATAGCAGAGAATATTATAGAATTTTAAAAGTTTTCACAGTACCCTCTCATTTTAGTACAAATTACTCTTTACCTGTTATCTTTCTTCACTTTTCAATATGTCCCAAAAAAAATTTTTTTTTATGTGTGTGTTAAGTTTCTTACCTTTCAATTTTTCTTTACCTCAAATTAATATTTGAGTATTTTAGAGTTTCACATTTATTTCTTGCCTAATTCTGGAAATTTGTGAAACTTGAAAAATTGTTAATATAAGTTTTGTCACTCTAAATCCAATGACATCTATTTCCTGAATCTTCTAAGAACTTTCTGGCTTTAAATTTATTTACTCAGTTAATCAATAAAAATTTTATGTCTTTTGTTTTTTTAAATCTTTAAATTTTTTAATCTGCCTGTTTATTATTTTATTCAAAAATATGCCTTACCAACATTTCAGGATTTTTTTGTATTGTTTTTTTTTTTTCCTTATTGTATTCTCCATTTAAAAATAAAATTTTCTGGATTAGGTATTTCCTATATTTAAAATTCATAAATAAAGATTTTGAATTGATAAAATCAAACTTGAGCTGTTTATCAATCTTAAAACGAGTTAAATATTCTATTCACAATAGCTCTTGAAATTTTTAATTTTTGGTCAACTTTAATTTTATGATACTGTTTTCTAACTTCTGTGGGAAATAATTATTTTTTTCTCAAAAGATTTTATACACTTTACAAAGAAATTAAAATAGATTATACTTTTTTTAAATAATCTTAAAGAAGTTTCAAATTTGACCAATATTTTTAGTAATTAACAAAAAAATAATTGAAACACTGATTACTGTTAAGAGGCTTCTATTTTTAAATTTGATTGTTAAGGATTTGCTTGTTTCTTGAACAATTCTTAAGTTTGCTATACTCATTAATCATTTTTTTTAATTTATTTAATTTATCGACTCAGACCTAGTTTTATCTTTGGTAAACCAAATCAAGAAAAAATACAGTACAGAAAATATTACTATATTTATTTAAATTTATAAAATTTTAAAGAAGTAATTCATATATAATTATAAATGTATTACATTCATCTTATTGTTGTGTGTAAAATACATGAAATATTTTTAGGGATCCACCTGTTGGAATGGAGAAACATATTCCTGTAATATTTCTAAATTTAAATGGTGAGCACATTAGTTATCATTGACTTCTTCATGAAAATAAATACATTTTTTGGCACATTATTTTACAAATTAATCCTTTAAATATGTAACCTTTAATAAATGTTTGTTTATTTAGCGGATGATATGAGTGTTCCAATCAAAGGTGATGCTGAAATTCGTATTGCTGGAGCCAATTCCATCCTACCCAAAGAACACGGCAGCCAATCCTTTAACTTGCCAATTGTAAAATATTGTGAAAAAGAGGTATATTTCATTTATATATTTTATATGCATGTTAATTCTATCAATTTTAAGAAAATTACAAATTTTGGATTAGCTCTTTGATATGACATTTTAGTGTTATATTTTAAAAAATTAAAAATTAAGATTTTTTTTTTTGTTATAAAAATTATTTTTATGTGGGAATTTAAAACAAGTAATGGTACTATAAATGTTCCAATTGTTCATGAAGGTCGATCAAAAACTTAAGCTGTGTATTTTTAGTAACTTACGTAACTGACGTTAATTAAATTCCCAGAAATATAATTTATATTTATTAATGTGAAATACAGGATCCTCATTTTTAATACTACACTTGGAATTTGATATCATATTATATGTCTGCCCTTGTATACCAGGATTGGTATGTTCTATTAAACTATTTTTACCTGCTTAACCTTTCATTTCAAAAACTGTTTATTGTAAACCATCAAATATCTAAATGATGAATCATAATGTAAAAATGTTTTCTAGGGATAACAAATATTGCATGATAAAATATTTAAAATATAAAGTAAATAAAAGAATATTACGTTTAAACATATATGAATATTGTATGCCTAATGTTGTAGTTTTAAAAGTATAATTTTTTTGTTTTATTTAACAAATAGTTGTTTAAAATATGTTAAAGTTTTAATCAATTATAGGGTTTTTTTTTTTTATAAATATATTAATTTCAAGTATAAAGGAAGATCAAGGAAAAGTATTTCAAAATTTGAAATTAAAATAAATTGGTTTAATTCTTACTGTTTTTAAAAGTGTATACCTTATTATTTTAAAAATGATTGCAATTGAAATCTGAAGCTTTTGTTAGCTTAAGTCAATTTATGATAGAAATTTAATACCAACTTTAATAATAATAAACTTTAATAATAATTTAATATAAACTTTACACATTTCATTTTGTTTACCTCTTTTATTTTAATGGCACTATTTTTTTTTCTTTTTAATTATGCTTCAAGTCATGTTCTAAAGACATTTAAAATTTTTTATTGCTTTATTAATATTTTCGTGAAATTATAAAGAAAAAGGCGACAATTGGTGTTAATTGCATTCTATGCATTCTATACATAATTACTTAATATGCTAGTAGACTCTTTTTTGTACTTTTAAAATTATAAAACAATTATTAAATAATACATTTTGTCACAGGTTTGTGCCACTGCTGCATGGGATTCTTCCATTCACGATTCCATTCATCTAAACCGAGCCACACTGCCTAATGACCGAATTTATTTGATTCTGAAAGCATCTGTCCGTCTTAGTCATCCGGCCACAATGGATGTTATGTTACGCAAACGTCTTGCTATTAATGTTTATAAAAGACAGTCCATAGCTGATAAAATTAAGAAAAAGATTGTTCGTCAAGTATGCTGCATTATACATTTTATATTTTCACTATACATGCATATAGTTTTATATTTGTTTCATTATTAAATTTTTTCATTCATTTCTTCCTCCTTCCCTTGCTTTTTTGTGTGCCAACTAATTATGATGTTCTTAAGCTTTGTGTAACACAAATTAATTGTGGCTCTAGTAATTTTTTTTATTTTGCATTATAAGAACTTCTGTATTTTTGAATTGGTACTGACATTTTGAATAATTTCCAATATATAGTTTTTATTTATATTAGAATTAAATTAAATGATCATTGTGTTCATGAATTATCATAACCTATTAAATTATATAAAAAGATTTACAATCATTTTGCATAATTTAAATATAATTTATTTGAGAATCAATTTACTTAAATATTTATTATTGCTACTTCTGTAAATTTTTCACCATTTTAAACACATAATTTTTATTCTTAAAATAATAAAATCTTACATTTTCTAAATATTCTGCTGGATTCAGTCTTTTGACTTCACTTATTAAATAAAGAGGTGCTCTTTTTTCTTAGCTTTTTATTGTGTTTGTTTGTCATTATTTTTCTAGTGTCTGTGGGGACACCTGTATATTCAGGGTCAAATTGAAAATTACATAGTAAGTGCTTCCTCATCGTAATGCTTTCCCGCTTTCCTATGGGATATGGGTTTTTAAGTGCAGCTGCATTTTTTCCTTCTGCCTGATTGAAATATTTATTTTGTATGCAACTGAACCTGTTAACTTTCACTTTACTAACCTTTCGATTGTGGATTTCTTATTACTATACTTATAGTTTGAAGAAAAGTGGTTTAATATTTTAAATACAAATGTATATTTATTTTTACCAACCATTTTTATCATTTTTTTCAATTATTTTAGACCAACTTCATTGAAGGAAAATTCTGTTTTTAAATTTATCAAGTTTTTTAAAACCTTAATAAAATGAAACATGTTTTGAAACTAAATGTAGAATGTATTATTCAAAAAAGAAAAAAAAGTTTAGATTTTAGGTAAGATAATATAAAAATTTTTAAATTTAAAATTAATTTTCAATTGTATACGCACTCTGAAAAAAAGATCTGATTTAACTTTTTTATGGTCACAATGTTTTCTTTAAAAAAGCAGTTTTATTTTAACTGTGTAATGAAAACATTTCTTGACTTTCAATTTTAATAAAACCAGAACTCCCTGAAATGATTGTTTTATCTAGTTTGATATTCTTGTGATATTTATCGATAACTTTTCATGACTAATGTAATCAAATTTAATCATATAAATTTAAGAAAAAGCTATTAAAATTATTTTTAAATAAATTAGAATTCAATTTTATGTAATTAGAGCAATGAGTATTACAGTAACAAACATATACTGTACTTGTAAATACATATAACCTCTGAAATAATTGGAGTATTTCTTCCATAAAATAAAATTATGTTTTATAATTCTCAATAATTATTGATGTTTGCATCTGTTAATTTTGTTTAAGTTATTATAAATATTTCTAAAACACTTTTATTAATTAAAAAAAAATTAATGTTTTATTTTTAGGATACTCTCTATGCAAGTGGTGTTACTTATGAAGTAGTTTCTAATATTCCAAAGGTATGCTACTATAAGCAAGATAATTTTTTTAGCATTTAAATTGTTGTCTAATAATTAATAGGATAATAAGTTATTTGGTTTAATTATATTCAAATGCAGTTATCACAATGTTGCTTGAATTTTTAAATTATAAAAATGTGTATGTCGAATTCAATACCGAAAACAATGTTTATTAAATATTCTACTTATATGAACGTATAAGTTTAAATTTTTTTATTACAAGAGTACTTTTAAAAAGCAAAGTGAAACTCGAGAATATAAATTTCTTTAGAATGTAAACTTAAGTTTTTAATTATTCAATTTTATAATTATGCTCTTTAGAGTCTAAACTTCCAAGTATGAGCCTAAGCTCTATCTTAACAAAAGAAGATTGGTATTTTATATCTGCTAGAATGAATACATTGGAGAATTTTTTTAGTTTCTCTTTTGTAACATGTAAATAGGATCTACTTTGTGTGAAATACCCCTGGTATGTGAAAATGTTCAACTGTCTTACAGTGATTTATAGTTGTTAAATCATCTGCTCTGTTAATGTCCATTGCTTCCTCTTTACTGTACCTAATCGCTGGCAAAACAATAAGAAAACTATTTAAAATTTAAGATAAATATTTTTCTAGAAAATTAAATTCACATTTTGAGTATTTATATCTTGTAAGTTAATAAAACAAACTATATTTACAAAATTTTATAATTAGGCATCAGAAGATCCTGAAAATCGTGAAATGTTGGCACTTATGGCAGCTTCTGGAGAAGATGCCCATACTAATGATGGAGAAAGTTATATTGAAAAGTATACAAGAGGTGTGTCTGCTGTTGAAAGTATCCTGATGCTTGATAGGTTAAGACAGGTAAAATTTCTGTTATCATCTAATAATAAACAATTTATAATTTTATGTAGATTTTTGCATTGAGATACAAGCTAAAATAAATTATTTGTTATAATACAGGAAGTAGCTGTGAAAGAACTGCTTGCTGCTCAAGGAAAACCTCTTAGGAAAACTGCTAGTGTGCCAAATATTGCTCATGTAAGTTGATTTCTCTATCTTTAAAAATCTTCCATTTTCATGTATTGTTGCTAATAATTAATTTTAGATAATCATTGGTTATAAAGAAATTATGAAGTAAAAATTCCCTACATTTTAGGATCATGCCAAAATTGACTCATGCCATCTTTTGATCTTTTAAATAGATGCTATGCTTTCAAATATTTTGTTAATAACAATTTATTCGAATTTAGTGTTATTTTATTTATTGCTGTAAATGAGCTGAATTTCACCTGTTATATTCATACCATAGTTCTACAGATTTTGGTAAACTAAGATCAATCATTTTTCAATCAAATAAAATTAATAGATTGACTTTTCAATGCACACTGTAAGTGGGTTTATAATATTGGATATGTCCTTACTAGCAAAAACAAACCCCCAGCTTGTGGTCTCTCTAATCAATATGTACCTGAATCTGCAAGCTGTTTATAATTGAATCACTTTCCTTTAAAAGTTATTGCAATATAAAATTCATATTATATTTTTATAAAAATTTTCTTATAGACATAATTTTGTGTTATGAATAAAATTTATTTTATCCATTATTATAATAAAATTGATAGCCAATATAACTGAGAAAAATTTTAATTAGCAAAGCCATCAAGCTAAAACTTTATAAAGTTTATTTAAATCAATATATATGTTCTAATTATCTACTTCTAAAAAATGTTTTTTATATTATTTTTAGGATTCAAATTAGTAAAGTTTGCATGTTCTATTTTGAATTGGTAATCCAATAATGATTTATGGATTGCATGGATTGAATTTGCATGGATTTGGGTGAAATAATTATGAACAAAACTACAGATGCTAATTTTAATTTATTTTTTTTAGAGCATCACAGCACAAAACAAGCATTTGAAATCAATCTCATATAGCTTGAGAAGCTGATAGGTATATTTTTGAGACTGGCGTCTCTTACACACATAATTAACTAATGAACAGGCTAAAGTAGCCCAAACAATTAACTATTTGTAAATGTTGAGACTGACGTCTCCAAAAATAAATCCCTTCAATAAGATGGCTTATAAGAAGCCTAAATAATTATTAGATTATTCTGAGACTGACGTCTCCAAATCATAATGATCCTAATGGCTTAGGACCCCCAAAACAGAAGTTCCAAGTTACAGAGACATGTACACTCTGTTCCATACATGCCGCGAACCCTCCCTGTGTAATAATTCCGCCAACCTTTTCTTTGAGTCTCAAAGAGGAGTGGAGGAAAGTACGGCCGGATGTTGTCTCAAAGTGCTTTCGATTCTCACAAAATTGATAAAAAAAAAATTTGTGATATTTTGATATTCAAAATTGTGTTTACTTGTTTGTCTTTTAATTTTTAAGACTGAAAATTTATTTTACATTTTTCTTTTCATTAAATTAATAGGTTCTTAGAATGGACCAAAGGTTAGATACCACCTTTCCACAGAGGATGGATCCCAGTTCACGAGCAGATTCTGCTTGCGAATTGACTATGCAGTCTCCTAATGATGAATTGAAACAACGAAATTTGTCCAGTCCATTGACAAGCACTCCATTTGGAAAAGAAAAACCTTCCATAAGCAATGGCGAATCTCCAGTTACCTCACCATATGCTTTAAGTTAGTATTAAATATTTTAATTAGTTTCACAGCTGACTTTTCATGCTTATTTTATTGTATTCTTATTTAATATTTAATTTGATATTTTGTTATTGATGTATTCAACATGGTTGCAAAAATAATTAACATCTCATTATTAATAAAAAATACCATGGTCTTTCTCTTTTTATTTTACGCCTTATTAGATGAAAAATTAAAGCAAATATTCTATTTAAATTTTTATGAGAATCTTTTTGGTATTGCAAAAATTTTACAAATAGCATATCAGAAAACCATAGTATTAAAATTGGTGATAGTGTTAAATCATCCTTTAAAAAAAAAAAAAAAAAAAAAAAAAAAAAAAAAAATTGAATTAGTTATTTGTTTTCAAAATAAATTACAAATTTAATAATACTTACATTTGTAATTTATTTTGAAAACAAATAACTCGTTCAGGATAATTTGTACATACTTAAATATATGGAACATTCACTTCAATTCTCATATAAGTTAGTTCTTTCTATTACTATGAACATATTGAATAATATATTTTGCACTATAATTTTATGAGGTTTTTACTTAACGTAAGGTTTGTTTTACTTGGATGTATTTGAAATAATTAAGTAATAAATCTATTGAAGTTATAAGCATATATTTAACATGATATTATTGAAAACAGGGAAAAAAAATTGTTTGCTTATTTAATTTGAAAGTTATAAACACTTAACTCTGAAACTAAATAACTGTAAATATCTAAGAACAATTGTTATGGGAGTTTTAAAAAAATAATTATATAATTTTGAAGATATAAATTTTTATTTAATTCAGTATTATAATTTAGAATAAAAGAGTATTCCATTCAATTTTGATTACTTTTGAAATAAATTCTCCAACATAGGCATTTGAAAAATAAAACTGCATTTATTATTGTGATTAATAATGGCTGTTTTATTTTCCATGAGATAATTTCCCAAAAGTTATTAATATCATTTATGACTAATTATTAAAAATCATTAATTTTTTTCTTTAAGTATATGATTTGTGGATGTATAAAGGGTATTAATCTATTATCATATTATGTTTTCTAAATTACCAATTATTTATTTAACAATTTTTTAAATAAGGCATATTAACTTTTTTAATTTTAAATTCTAGTGTTACTAATAACTCGTTATTGGCTTAAAGTTGTGCTCTTCGAAAAAAATCCATATTTAATGTTACTGTGGATAAATAAATATGTGTTTTTTCTTAAATGTATAGAGATAAACTGATAAAAATGATGTCAGAAGATATTTTGTAGTAAATTAAAGTCTGAAAATATATTAACAGTCAAAATTAAGTTATAAATTAAGTTTATATAAAATTCTTAAATTTATTTACATTGATAGATCAATACTGAATATCCATTAGTTTGTATCAATTTAAAAAATGTAACTCTGATTTTTCATTATATAGGAATTAAAAATGGTTAAGTGTTTATTTTAAAGCTTGCAAACTGTAGTGAGTTTTGATTTTTACTGAGCAAAATTGTTGTTCATATGTGCATGATCTTTCCAAAATTATTGGAACATGCATAATTTAGTTCCACTTGCTTTAATAGTTGCTTCAAGTTAAAAATACCTAGCTGGTTTAAATGTTAAAAAAATAAATAAATAAAAATATAAAAAAAAAATTTCCTTTTATTATTCAATGAAATTTCCAATTATTTATCACATAATGCTAAATTTTAGCTGAAGTTCATTTCTCAACTATTACTTCAAGGAATGTTATTTTATTTCATATTATGCTGTTTATGAAACCCTATAATGTAATAAAGTGATCTTCTATTTTTTGAAAATTAAATGATGTTTTGAATAAAAAGCTTATTTAAATAGTTGGAGTAAACAAGTCTTACCATGCAAAGTTATAAGGTGGCATGTAATGTCTTCGGCGAGTATATTTTTAGTTCGCTTTTTTATTTATTCATTATGAAAATAATCAAATACCTGCTGCATGACCCATTGAAATTGCTTGTTTTACTGCTCCTATAGTAATCCAGCTGCAACACCGGTGTCTAATTATTTGCTTATATTTCTATTGCAGCTAATTTTAATCAGTGTTATTAAGTATTTTGTTATTCATAATGTTATATTAAAATTATTAAGCTATTTTTTACATATTTTTATCGTTTTTATTAAAGCAATGTAATAGAATACTTATAAAATCAACTATATTATCAAATAATATAAATATTTTTGCTCAAAACATAAAAATTAAATTTTTCTTATTTTTACTGAGACTTTAAAAAAAGTAATAGTAAAAAGATGTTATTCTTAGATGGTTTATATGTTTTTAAACTATAATACTCAATTTGAATAAGTTTTTTTCTATTATATTTTATATAAATGTGCAAAATTTCAAGTTTTTCTAATAGCTTACTTAGATATTAATTTTCGATTTTGCTGTTAATCTCTTTCCTTTTAATTTAACATTATACATTAAAAATTTCTAAATTCCTTTATAAAATTTTCGTTATGTTTCTAAATTTTGCACCTTGGTTATATTTACAATTCTTGCCTTCTGAGTATTACAGCTAAATAAAGAAAAGCAGAAGTATTCTATTATATTTAAAGATTTATTAAATTTTATTTTGAATAAATTATTTGTTTTTTTATTGAATAATTTGATTTGTAATTTCAGCTCGGCCAACTTTCTTGAATCTCAGTTTCAATTTGAATATGAGTCTCCGTCAGAATTCATCCATTTTAAGTATGTTAGGTCTAAGACATTTATTGTCACTGCTTTTTTATTTCAGATTATATGCTTTGGATATCCCTTCCTTTGTGTTCATCAAGCATTCTAGTTACCTTGCATAGCCCCTTCCCTTTTATTTATTTATTTATTTATTTTTTTGCCTCCATTGTTTTAATTTCATGGATTATGTATCGAAATTAATTATTTATATATCATTTTTTACAAATTGCTACCTTCACGATTTTCTTTCAATTTTAATATTTTTTTAAAATAGGAATGCATTTATTTTATTAAATTTAGTTAGAGTGTGATGACTGCATGTATTAAGCATGGTATATTTCTTTTCTATTTATATTTCTTTAGCTTAGCTTATATTTTTTTAAAGCAGTTAATAATCAAAGCTTTTCTCCACAGATTCTCCTTTGAATGGTTTGACTCCACAGTCCACAAAGTTAGTTAAGCCAATGTCCACAGTTGTAGAGGAGCAGAGTCTACAAAGTGTTCCTGAATGTGGACTTGATGATGCTACTGAATTTTGTGATCATGTAGGTGGTCAAATTATATTATGCAAATAATTTAAAAAACACAGAACAAAATGTTTATATTAATGTGATCTCATCATTAAATTTGTATATTAAGAATTATTTATCCAAAAAAAAGACTGGGAATTATTTTCTAAACCTTATTTTATTCATAAAATAATTAAAACTTATGGTATACAACATTAAACAGAGTTTTTATATGAATTAAAATAAATAAATTATTAATTTATGTAGTTGTTCAAATAGACTCTACTATTTCTAGTCTATTTGAACAACTAGAGTATTAAGAACCTGTTATTACAAAAATAAACTAGTCAAGTTGTGTTTTAAATCTCACCTTAGGCATGGATGTTTATAATAATTCAAACTCTATCTTAATGTGTAAATGTCAATCAAATAAGCCCTTATGTGGAAAGTGATATTGTGGCTAGAAAATAACTAAATCATGGATAAATAAAAGTATTTGCTGAATTTAAACAAGTTAGAGTATTGAGGAATAAAATTACCTCTTGCATTTGCTTTTTAGTTTGCTATAAAATTTCAATTTCAATTTTTGACTGTACAAAAATGAAAATTATTATATATTTGGATTGTGTTGATGAAATAATGAATGAACTGTCTAAATTAAATAAAATTCATGTGTGCCATTAAATGTGTATTGCCTTGTATAAGAATTCATCTGATTACTAATTTTAATTTTGAATTTTTTTTCACATAACTATATGTACAAATAATTGCTGGAAATGTGTTTCCTCATGGTAAAAAAAGTCTGAAGAATTCAAATAATGAAGCATAGGATATATAGCTAATTATAACAGTGAATTATGATATACATTTTTCATAATTTTATTATTATCAGTAATTTTTTTCAAGGAAAATTTTAATGATGATGGAAAGCATTTAAAGCAGCTGTTTTGTAGACATCTGCTTACTTTATCTATAATCGCATGCAATTGTCTTCAATAAAGATTATGCTGTAAGAAATAATTAAGATTAAAATATTTTGGAAGCTAAATAGAATTTTTTTATTATTTTTCCATACTTTATAAAATTTTACAAAAAATGAAGTCTTAATATTTTATTAAAAGTTGTGAAAGATTAATACTTTGAATTCTTCAAACACTTTATTTATTGTCTGTTTGAAATCTATTTATGATGCATTTTATTTGGAAAACTAATTCATTTATAATTTTTCTCTAGAATTCCACTGTTATTTGTTCTTAAAATAACCCTTTAAAATCTATTTTAATTTTTAATATATATTTAATACAGTAAAACTTTTAAACTGTATCACCCAAAAATTGGATATGAATACAAATAAGAAACAGATGATACTGACCAAGGTGTCAACTATTATATACCTATCAATTCTTTTTGTGTTGAAATAATGAAAGTCAACTATTTTTTGAATAAATTTCCTTTTTCAAAACTGTTCTCTAGAAAAAATGCATAATAAAAGTTATTTAAGTGTTCCAAAGGTGTATTTTGTACTGATTAAAAATAAAAATCTTTTAAGAGTGTAATGTATTTTTTTAAAGTTAATCTATTTAATTTTTTTTTTATCTTATCAGTGTGCATTATTGTGTAAATAGTGTGTGGCTATGCTTTTAATGCTGTGAATATTTTTGTGAATAACAATAATGATTGCTTTATAATTTAGTTCCTTCAGTTTAATATTATATTATGTTTCTCTTTGAGTTTGATCTTATACAAATATGATACTTCATTTTCATCTTATACAAAAATGCTTGTAATAGTTTGGAAACTACTTTTAATTGTAGGTTTATGTAAAAATGGCTCTTGTGTGCAAAATATAACCACAAAGTGACCAACAAACGAAAGCAATTCACTTTTAGGTGGATAATTTTGTCATGAGTCGAGATAGATAATTTAACTTGCACTATAAATGTTCAGATACGTCCACAAAAATAGTGTTTTATTAGTTATTGTGTAATTTGAATTGATAAGGAAGTAAACAAAAAGTTTTGTTCATCAAATATTTGGTGAAAATATGTAAAATCTATTTGCTAAAAAAGGAAGAAATTGTGAAACAATGTTATATTATCAGTAGAAACCAAACTAATTTCTTTCAGATTTCTTTCAAAATTTGTAATCGCTATTCATTGAATACAAAGGTATTCAAGCAATCATTACTTGTGAATAAAAAGCTTTGAAAAATGGTATGATATTTCATCAAACATTTTAAATATTTGAAAAAAATATTTTTCATAAGTTATGGTAAATAAAAAGTGTAACTATAAAAGTAAATACTATATTCAAATCTAACTTGCTTATTTATTACTATAATTTATTATAAGATTAGCCTATCTTCTTTGTACAAAAAAGTTGTGAAATTCTCTCAACTTTTTTTTGGGGGGGGGGGGACATTCAAGTGTACCATTATTTAAAGATTGCTGCTTTCTTAGAATTATAGGATTTTTATTAAAAATCATTGATACCAAATGATTGTTGAAATTAATGATGGTCTGAGCACTTGTCTATTCCTTTTAAATTTATTTTTAATAAAAATTTTTTATTATTAGTCAGGGGATGAAACATGTGTCCAAAATTTGATTGACAAATTTGTTGAAAGTGAAGATGAACTTAATAATTTACCATCAAATCATGCTGAAGAGAATAATAAAAATCCCATTGAATTTTCTGAAGTTGTGCCTGACAAACGAAGTAGAACGATAGAAACACCAGACAGCATTCCTGATATACAAGTAATATGCTTTATAAATTGCATAAATTGTTCCATAAAAGTAAAAATATTTTTGTTTTTGATTCATAAATAAATCTAAAACTTTACTTTTTACATCAGGGAAATATAACTAAAAGTTTTCTTTGATAAAGTTATGTGTTATCCTATGAGAAAGAACTTGGTTAGAAAATATTAGTATTAATTACAATCTCAAATATCTTATAATAAAAAAAATTTTATACATGGATTATAATATGGATTAGATATTTAATAAAAATATTTTTATTATGTGGATTAGACATTTAATAAAAATGAACTTGCTTCAGTTTTATAACAATTTTTCATACATATTTTATTGTTGTATACTTATTGGTAATTATAGATTTTCAATGCTAGATTTTTTCTAATTATTCTTGATAAGTTTTCATTTGGCCTTCCAAAAACGAGTCTCTTTTATACATCAAAAGTATATATGCCATTAAAAACTTCCAGCACATAATTGAACTCATAGTATTTAAAATATTTCATGCTCTTTTTTATATTCTCAAGATGTAAACTAATCTTTCATATATGCATTTGTTCATTTAACTTGTATACATGTTGAATGGATACTTATAAATTACTTTCTTGAATATTCATAAAACAATGTTTATATACACTATTAGCTGGTATTTTTCAGTTATAAAAGATATTTAACAAAAATGTTTATATTTTGCTTATAAAATATACATTTTTTTATATTTTATGAATAATATATATTTAACACTGCTGTTAGCCCATTCACTTATTTAATTATCAATTAATAGATTGATTTTTGACAGTTATTGCAATTATTTGTGTTAGAAAATGTCTTGATATATAATACACTCTTTCCTTTAATTAATTAATAAAATGTTTCCCTGATTTTGCAAAAATATATTAAAATTTATATTTAGAGAAAATAAGTTTCTCTAAATATAAATCATCAGTTCTATATAATTATTCTTAAAACAACATTAAATAATGATGGTATAAATATACCTTATTTATTCTGATTCCTTTTATTTTTTTAATTATATATTGAAGATACATTCAAGTTTTTACTAGTAAATGGTACATTTGAAATTTCTATTTTAATATAATATATTTATTCAAATTTTATTTTATTATAATTTTTTTTGTGTGTATATATAGGCAAAAGTTAGTACTCCTAGCATGATTTCTAGTGGTTATGGCTCACAAGCATTATCTACAACTCCTGCCTCCAGTGAGGATTCTATTTCAATACACAGTGTTACAGAAGATTTCCGAGACAATGACTTTGTCCCTGAAATTACAACATCAAGGTAAATTTAATGCTAAATCATTTATATTGTACAAAATTATTGTTAATATTTATTTTGAATTTATTTAACATTTAGAAAAATACAATTGTTAATGTTAAGTGTTTATTGTGGCTTTGTTGTTCAGGATCAAAGCTTTCATTGTCTATCTTGACAATAGTATTAAATAAATTTTTGCCTTGTACTGACATACTTGCTTAATTGAAAGTTTTTTTTATCCCAGCTTTCTCACTTCTGGTATATTTCCCACTATTACTAGAAGGCAATTAATGATAAACATTTAAAAAAAAAAAAAAAAAAAAAAAAAAAAAAAAAAAAAAAACACACTTTAATGTTGTAACTTGAACTACTGGGTTGTTAATTACTTGCCATTTCAGTTTGCATAATTGACCATGCATATAAATAGCAAGAAGACAAAGGGGTTTGAACATTTGCCATACATACCCTTTGAATGGCTTTTCATTGCCAGACAAAAATCATGTTTTATAGAAGAAAACCAAAATATCTCTCAAATGCCATTCCAATAACAGGCAGAAAGAAGTACAGCATACATCTCTTTCTAGACTACATTGTTTAGTTTTGAACCTAGAATATTTTCTCCAAAAAGTATAGTGAACTTATATAAAAAAAGGACTTTAATTTTACTAGGAACATAAACAAAATAGCCAATAGCTCTTATGAGAATTTTATTTATATTCTGCTTTCCTTTCTTATAAATTTCTCCTGATTATTTTACTTGAGTGATCAGTTTATGCATTCCCAATATTTTTGACATTCTCTAAAAAATGGATTTCTTTACAACAAATTGTGCAATTTTTCCTTTAAATTACTATTTGTTAATATTATATTAAGCAATATTTCTAATAATGTGTATTGAATTTATGAATCCTTATAATAGTTTAATGGTAGCAAATCATATTAGCTTTTATTTTAATTTAAACATTT
>JAPDSC010131122.1:0-17096 GCA_026290005.1 Latrodectus geometricus | reverse complement strand
TTTCTCGCCAAGATGAATTCTCTCTAAATACAAATAATTAATAATAATAAAAAAAAACTATAAAAAAACTAAAAAAATGGTACAAAATACAAGAAATACTAAATTTGACAAAAGCAAAAACCTAAATTGGCAACACCAAATTAAGAAAAAGCAACCCTAAAAAGTCCATTGGGAGTGCCAGATTTGGCGCTTAATTTTCGGGTGGGTATATCAAAGCTGTTCCTTATCAATACTCCATGAGTGTTATGGCCATTAAAGTAAGCAGTATAAAGGGTGTAGCTAGCTGATATAATTAATCCTTCAAATATCTTTCGGCGTGGAGAGGTAAGTAAAGGTTACAAATTGTAATGAGAGATGTATGTACGTGTAGACCGACAACCTGTAGTGAGGTGTTAAGTGACTGTACAGAAAAGGGAAGTCACAAGATTCGAGAATGCATACGCTTAAGTTATGATATCATGATTACTATCTTTTCTCACTCAGCCACACCCACGCCATTTAAAACAACACTAATGTTTCAAGAATGTTTCTTGAATTGAAAGTACATTGAAATATGCAGGACATTTTGGGTTCTGATGTTTTCTAAATGAGAGTAAAAACTCAGATAGTTCCAAATATAATAGAAAATAATATTGTATTATAGGAGATCACATGAGAAATGTTTTCTAAATAAATTAATTGAATTTATTTCAGTTTTATTTTATCGGATTCAATTGTATAATACAAAAATTCCGCATATCATTGCAATTTTAATTATTCATTTATTTATGTTTCCTAATCATTTTTTTATTAAATTTTTCAATAGGTTTTTAATAACTTAATTTCATAATTTACATTGTATGTATAGGGATTTTTTATATTAATTTACCAAATGAATTATGCGTTGATTACACTTTTCTAACTAATGTCTTTTACGGAAAGTTCGTGCCTATACTTTAGAACAATTAAAACGCTTCTCATTTAAATATTGATGTACATTTATTAAATTATATAAATACCATTCTGCTCCACGACCTTTCTCCATCTTTCGTGTTGCTTGAGAATTCAGTCCTTCCAGAACCTCTCAGATTTCTCGGCAAAACATTTCTCAAATAGGTTTTGATCTCAACCAAAGAGTCGAAATTTTTCCCATTAAGAGAAATCCTTCATCCAGCATCCTCGCCATAAACAGCGCATATGTTATTTGTCACTTGTGGGGCATTTTTGCCCTTTCGGAAAAATAAAAGCATTAAATGCCTATAATACACTTTATTTGCCACCCTATTTTAAAGCGTACAAAACTGAAAAAAATGAACGAATCGTAACAAAACATTTTTCCAAATATGGCTGAAGCTATCTCTTTTAAAATATGTAGACATGTCAATTGTTTTCAATAATTGTGATATATTTAGTCAGGTCTCTCGCGTTACCTACCGAAAATTGATACGAACTTTCTGGACAACCCAATATTTACCATTAAAACTGTTTCTGTTGAATGTATTCAAAATGCTGTATACATGTTTTATACTAAAATTTATATATTTTCTCTTTAGAATCTCATGATGGATATTATAATCATTAAGGATTATAATTTTAAATTAACTATATTTATATTTCGTTTTAACACAAAATTTTATGGCAACTTTCAAAAGAGGTAAAGTATAGTGAAAGACCTATATATATCTTCATATCAGTATATCACTATACATAAATTTAGCTATGTACATTTACAATAATGGGAACATTTTACATGTAATATCTAATCTATAAATGAGCATAGAAATTTATAATTTTATTTTATTTTAGGATAAAGGTTTTTGAATATCAAACCTTCATTATTATGGCAATACAGTAAAGTTTAAAAAATATGGTACATAATAATCTTTGTAAATAACGTTTGCTGGTTATTTGTTTAAGAGTTTAATTTGGAAATATGTTATAAATTGATATATTAGTTTGGGGAAAAAGAAATCCATTATTTTTACGTGAACGTTTTGTAACTTCTTTCAGATTCGTTTTGTAAAAAGGTTTAAAACAGTTTTCATGTAGATTTTTTGGTCTTGTGTGAAGCTACGACTGCTGACATGCTGTCAAGTTTGATAATTTTTGATATTTTATAGACATTCTCGACGATGTTGTATCCATGCGAGGTGCATCTTTAGCATCCAAATACCCAAACGGAATCAACGAAACCAAAATTGTGCGTAACTGGTTTTTACAGTCATATATAGGACGATAAACACCTTTCACAATTTTAGCCACCTGGTTAGCATTTTCGCCATTATAAAAGAAAACTAAAATGAATCGAATTTTCTGTTTGTTGTCTCCTATTTTTAAAACCTTGTACTCATAACTGAATTAATCAAACAAAAAACCGTAAGAGAACATTTTAGTGTCAAATGTCACCTTTCCAATAAGCATAAATTTAAAACTGTTTGATAGATACCTCACAAGATAGCGATCACTACAGACATCTACCTAAAAAATAATGGATAACATTTTCCCCAAACTAATATATATGTTCATCAACACTCTTCTAAATAGATAAAATACATATTATTGTGTTTATAATTATATTCTTTCTATTTTAATGCTTGCACTAATGTTAGTAACATCAAATTTGTTATAAATTATATATTAACAAGATAAATAAAATGATAAATAAAATAGCTAATCTATATTATAAGAAATAAATAACTTTGAAGAATAACTCAATCTGTCTTTAATAAATGTATCCTTAATAAATTTTAATAAAGTTTGCTATTTACAATGATTTTTTCAGTTACAAATATTAGTTTAGAAGCTTTAGATTTAAATGTGTTTGAAAATTTCTGTAAATTCAATATTTTAGATCTTGTTTTACATTTTCTAGTCCAAGTTGTATAATAATTTTTATAGTTGTCTCGTATATTTTAGTTATAAATGTTCAGTATAAGGCAGAATATATTCAAGAACATTATGTTAATTGGTTAAATTGTAACCTATCTACAAGAATATATTGTAATATCATTCATTTAAACACGTAATAATATTGTTTTTTCTATTAACATAATCAGTCTCAGTATGTTAATTCTTTAAAAATGTGTATGTTCTAATTAATATAAAGAATAATCTGATATTATTTTAAAAGTTATATTATTGATTTTAAAATCATAAAATAAATAATGTATGTGGCATTTTAAATGAGATAGTTTCAGTCATAAAACTTTAATTCAGTTTGTAATTACTGATTAGGTATTTCATGGTAGTAGTATGATTAACAATCTCTAATTATTCAAGAGTCATATCTTTCTATGTTGTCACCAGATGCGGCTTACACCGCCAACGCAAATGCTGGTGACATTTTATGCCTAATATATTATCCTTGTACCATATATGTCATGAAGTAATAATGTAACTTATAATGTCCAACGAACATGGGCGTTTTCTAATGTAATCTCAAGTTACTTGGTAACGATCATAAATCTAGTTGGTTAGTTTTTGTTTGTATATTACAAATCGTATTTTGTATTGATCTTACTAACATGTTCGAAAATTAGTTCTTTAGATTTCATGTATTCTAATTCCTGATTTCCTTTTTGATAGTTATGTGTTTTCACAAAATTAAATTTCTCAATACATAATTGATTGCGAAAACTTGTGATTGAAATTGATTTTTGAACGACTGATTACATGCTTTGCACATTTAATTGAAATCTTCTATTTAAAACTCTTTTTATTGCGAGCTCCTATTACTTAAGCGCTTTCCAATTTTAGAAGTTTCGTGGTTTGATATTTTTAAATTTCTTTGTGACTTGCATATAATTTGCTTCAAGGAGTTTTAGTATAAGTGAGTGTGTGATAATATAATGATATATCCTAAATTTTAAATTAGAATGAATCTCAGTTTGATCATTAAATCCTTAAAAATTTAAAATTTATATTCGTTTATGTTGTTTTTGTGTTGTTGCATTGTTGTTGTTTTTTGTGTTGTTACATATGACACATTTTTCGAAGCCAAGCCCCCTCGTCATTGACTGCGTGAAGGAAGTCGAAAGATCGTCTTCCGATTTTGAACAGAGCAGCCTCTCAATAGGGTGGAAGTACGACTTAAGCTCTTAGATGGCAGCACCATCTTGAGCTTCCAATTTAGAGATATGAAGCCAGAGAAGAACCAAAGCCCTTCTCAGAGTGCCTTCCACAGGTATTAATTTGGAATGGGAACATGGAGGACATTGCAACCCGACATATATTACGTGCCCCAGTCACCAATTATAGACACGATTGATCTCTGGATGATCCGGGATTCGAACTCACTACCTTGAGTAAACGAGAAGGACGCCCTAACCAACCAGACCACCAATTCTCACATATTCGCTTATTTTACTGCTTGATAATTTACTTGAAGATAATTACTGAAAAAAAATAAACGGAAAATATTTTATTTATGAAATGTTTAGGAATAAAAATTTGTGAATAGAATACAAAATCATATGAAACTCTGGTGCTTTTATGATGAAAAAAAAAACATTGTATATTTTGGGATGTTGAAATTTCCTATGAAGCATTGTGTTGACATGCGGGCTCCTTTTCTTTTACTTTTATACTATAGAAATATTTCTACTGTATTTTGATACATCGAAAATACTCTGAGAAGCTAAATTCACATTTCTTTTCTTCAAAAACTATGAAGATCTACAGACTCATATATATTATAGTATGCAAAAATATAAATAGTTTGTAAAAATGTTTTCAGGTCGATTTATAAATATTTGTCAGGAATGATTCTGGAATTAGATTCTTTATCTATTTTCTTGCTCACATATGATCCAATTTTATCATGCTATATCACGTTTAGAGGAAATAAAATTATCCGAAGTAAACTAGTTTTCACCAAAAATTAGAGAATGATAATAAGTTGTTTGTCAATAAGTTTGTATAAAATTTGAGAATATATTGAAGTAAAATATCTTCGATAAAACTATAAAATTCAAATAAGTGGGTCTGTAAATACAGATCTTTGTTCATACAATATGATACGAAATTATACAGTATTGTATGAAATACTATATTCGAAAAAAAAAACTCTTTCCAATTGTACTTAAACATTTAATGTAATACAATTCAAGTAAATCTGAAAATATCGTTGTGATTCTGTGGTAAAATATATGGTACAGCCAATTTCAAAATCTTAAATGAATTTAAGTTCCCATTTATCCAAAATGTATACAAATATTTGTTGACTAAAAGAGATATCAATTGTTGGTTCCAAAAAGTTTTCAATCATTGGAAACCATTGATTTGAATTTGAAATTGTCAGAAATGCACAATGAAATTCATTGACCGATATTTACAGTTATGCTTTCAGGAAAAAAAAACCCCTCATATTCAACTAACCATTGAATTTCTTTTCCTTTCATTTCTTAGAAAATTCATCCCTGTGCGTACGATGAATAAAAGGCTTAACAAATTATTCTTTTACAATGTCTTAACAATGATCATTTCGATCATAACATGAAGCAGGTGAGAGAATCAGCCAACATTATCCATAGACGTTTAATGGAAAAGAATGCCAGGAAAACATTCATCAGACCATAGTGCTCCCACCTAGACCTTTTTGATAATGGTTGCAAGGTATTTGCTTTCAGAGACTTTATGTTTTATACCCCAACATATATCTGTCCTATGGAGTATAAAACGTGATTCATCGGAAAACGCTACCTGTTGCCCTTCATTAGTATGTCCAGATGTGTTTTCAAGGGCAAATTCTAACCTTATTCGCTGAGGAACAGTCAGTATAGGCACATGAATCGAGGGTCTGCTTTGGTCGCCCAAACACAGCAACATTCACTGTACAGTAGCTTGGGACACAGTTGATAGTACCTTAGTTCATTTGGGCTGTCAGTTGGTAGCATGTCTATTCACCCGAACGCATCTCTCTAGACACTCTTTCTTCTCTATCCTCTATGGCACTTGGTCCACCACTTTTGCTACGCCCCTTATTTTGAACAGTCCAATTTTTCCTTAACGGTATACTTAACAAGTATACCGTTAAGTATTCCTTAACGGTATACTTAACGGTATACTTGGCGACACGGGAATAGTTCATAAACGTAGCCGTTTCAGATATGGTTCAACCCTTTGCCCAAAAGTTATTCATCATGCCCTTTTGAATACTAGATAAATCGCTGCGTTTTTCTGCATTACGCTAACGGTTGCAATGTTTTACAATGACATCAAAACCCTTTATGTATGCTCAACTACACTATGCTGCCACCTACCTTCTGTGATTGGTCATTTAACGTCAATGTCGAAAGTAAAATGTGGTCACATTAATGTGAATAAACTGGGTATTTTCAGAAAATATGTTCTATTAAAAGAGTTTACTCTATTTTATTTACCGCATATTTTTTATATTCAACTATAATTTAAAATAAACATTTACTTTTCTTACTTGAGTCACACGCCGCCCAACCTGTCTAGTTGTCAGCGTACCTGACTACAGATGGGTGGGACCTGGGTTTGAATCCTGGCTCGGGCATGGATGTACTTTCTCTCTCTCTCTTTCTTGTCTTCGTCCTTTCTTTGTGTGTGAATGGTTGCCTACCCTATAAACGGGTACCTATGGCATGTGTGTACTGAGGAAGTCGGACTCCACACCAAATATAGTTCAGTTGGAAAAGTGGAGCATTTTCACCCCATATTGCCAGCCTGGCTGGCACACGACAACAACAACATTTGAGTCACATAAATTTACTTATAAAGTATATAATTATATTATAAATATTAATTCTTTACTGTGCAGTAAATAAATACTATAACAAAATCAATTTAAAAGTAGTTTCTCTTAAGAATTCTTTATTCTATATGCAGACATAATATATTTAATCTTAAGTACTACTTTGAATTTCAATAATTATGAATTATACAAATTATAAATGCTGAAATTCAAAAGGTAATATTTCATCAAAATATATTTTCATAACTAGACATCTCAATACCCTTGATATACGATAAACCAATAAAAAATTATAAATTACAGTTATTCATTACCAAAGTCCAGGTAAGTTATGACTATATTTAGAGTCTAAAGCGCGTTTCAGATTCACTCTGTTAGTATTAGACTAAAGGATGGTTTCCAATATTTGGAGTAAACTGTGCACATTCGGACTGTGACTCCTTAATTGCATAGCAACCACTTGACGACCCTTGAGTGATGAAGCTTACAAATTAACTCGCTTATAACCTTGTTAAAGACGATGAGAAATACGTGAGGATATTAAATTGGTACATTTGTTTAACATTCCAAATAAGAGTAGTGCTATTAGGATTTGTGAGTCTGTGCGTTTGGCTCATAAAGGCATCGAAATGCTTGATATACTGAGATGCAAACTGAAGCATTTAACAGGTTAATTACACTTATTATTATTTAATGAGGTTTGGTCAAATGAAAGTGAAATGCAACGAAGAGTGAAATGATTACCAACAACATATATGAAGTGGGAAATTTATCTGCAAATTGCTTACGTGAATATCAGCCATAAATTAGCATTTTAAAGTAGAAAGAGATATTTCTAATTATTTAAACTCATAACTAGGAATATAGTTTTAAGTTAAGAGCAAATATTTGTAGCAGATACAAATAAAAGATGAAATTAGTCTAAAAATTTATAAAACCTTTTTTGTAGAATTTTTTCAAAATTCTAAATTATCTTTCGAATGAATTTCTTAATGCTTCAATATGTTAAACTTATTTTGTTGTTAATGATAGTCATATGTTATTCCATTACGTTATAATCCTTTCAAGTGGTATTAGACAATTTATATGTTTTTATCAAAGGTGGATAAAGTTTCAAATTACTTTTGAATGAAAATTGACAAAATTGTGTTTTTCATCTCTAAAAACCCAAATGAAGAATGATCTAAACTGAAATAATTTTAAATATCAATTATATTTCCATAAAATATATCAAAATTATATATAAGTAAATATCCATTGACTTAGCTAAATAGTTAATCAATGAGATCTGGTAAAATAAAACTTTCCCCAAGTAAACTAGAAAGTCTTACATAGATTCAATAAACACTGCATATGGATTATGTGATTTATTTGTACAGTTCCTAATTTCGATGTCAATTAAATCTATCCAGACACAGTCCCATATACTTGTATTTATATACATGCCTAGTTAGCCTATACTTGAGGCTGCCCACTTGATTCTCGCCAAGCTGTGATCGCGGTTGATCGCCAAGCTGGGCAAAACCTAATCGTGCTGTGATTGGTTTACATCCAGTCGTGGTTCTGATTGGCTTTGAACAGGAATGGCGCCAAGCAAAAAAAGCCAAGTTCGCCAATAGGGAACCCTCACAAATATAGTTTTACTACATACATATGTATACATAATCATATATTTTAGTGTATATATATATATATATATATATATATATATATATATATATATATGTATATTAATGATCTATGTAATCAATAATTATTCATACTGATTAAACTCATAGTCAGAATGTTACTAATGCATAAATTTGATTAATCTTATTAAATATAACATATACAAATGCATACAAATATATATTATAGTTAATGTGACTATTACAAAAATATTTATTCTGACTATCTTTCGTTCAGAATATTGATTCAGATATTATTTATAATGGCTAGCAGACATCTTTTTCCAAGCTTATATTAAAATACTTTTTCTCCCTAAATTATTTTCTTGATAATTAAAACATTCTTTTCACATGAAGTGAAATGTGAAAAAATTCACCCAATTAATTTTCATTTACCATATTTATAATTTGAAAGCGTTAGGTACATACTACGAAGTAGTGATGAATGATTAATTGGTTTTTGACAAATCGTATTTTCAAATATTTAAGAATCCCTTTCTACTAATAGCCAACGAAAATTGTTTACTTAAAAATATTTCTTAAGAGATAAGAAATTTCATTGTGATTCACCAGGTGTCGGGGTGATAGAAATTGGCAAAACGATGATTAATGTTTCCAGCATCTTGTGGATTGCTTGTGGATCCAAATCCCATGCTATTATAATAATATAATAATAAAGACTGGGCGAATGAAGCCAGAAAGAGGGTCTTCCGTTATTGAATTCAATCCTACGAGGGTAGAAGTATGACTTTGGCTTATAGATGGCAGCACCCCATCTGGGTTTTCCAGTTTAGAGCTAGAAGCCAGAGAGGAACCAAGGTCTGCTTCTTAACACCCCAGAGGTATTAATTTAGAAAGGGAGCAGGGAAAACATTGATGCCATGGCATATTTTACGTGCCCCAGTCACTGTTAGTGAGAACACCAGATCCTTGGATAAGCTGGGATTCGAACTCGCCACCTTCCGGTAACGAGAACGACGTCGTAATTAACCAGTCCACAAGTACCCACGTCTAATAACATAACCACTGGAATTAGTTGTAAGAGTTTCAAACATGAGTCACGTATTTTTGTCTTCCAGAAAGAGTTTTTCATTAATAATTGGACGTATTCATTTGTTGAAAGGAAAAAAATTGGAAACACCCTTCAGCATATGCACAACAAATGAGTCGTTCACTGTTCAACAGCATGAAACAAAGAAAAACTTATGGAATATATGCTGATTCTTCTGGCTTCCTAACAGATGTTGGGTTCGAACTCAAGATGTTTTTATCCTAAGAGCACAATGAGCTAATAAATGTGTTTGCTTAATCAGGAATATAAAGTTTTAAGCAGTAATAAATATCAAACATTTGACGATGAGTTTCAAAGAATCTGATCCCTCCACACCTCAAAATTCTTTTAACAGTAAAATACTTTCTACAACAGCAAAATATGCTGTAATTTTTTAGATTATTACATTATTATAGTAATATCTAATGGAAACACATAATTACAATTTTAACATTTGAGCATTATAAGTGAGGATAAAATAATTTTTGGTACTTAGGTATTACAACGACTACCTTGGTGATATTTGGCTATAAAAAATTTCATTGGCGATTTTATTGGCTAGACTAACACGATTTAAATAATATTCTTAATTTTAGCGCCCTTTATAACCTATGTTAGTGCCTAGGGATTTTTTAGGTAGTCGTTATATTATTATTCCCGTTACTATTTAGTAAAATGATTATTATCTTTCTTTAGTTTCCTTCTTGCAATAGAGACAAAAATATTGGCACGCCATTTAAATAACTCTCTTTTAACACATTCTTAATATCTTTCTCTTTTCAGTGCACGTCAGAAAAAATGTAATAAACTTTTTTTTTTAAATAATCGTTGAAAGTGAAATAAAAAACGTGTATATATATATATATATATATATATATATATATATATATAAACATTTATGAGTAAAAACTTTAATCAACGTAATTTTTGGCAAGGTTTAAATTTCGAATCTTTTTTTTTTATTCAAAACATAATCTTACTATAGCATTTGCGTAAAATTTAGGAGCAATAGGTAATATCTGTTATATTAAACATTTATTCTTTCAATACATAATTGCAACGTAATACATGCTTATAAAGAATGTATATTATAAGAAAAAATTTAAAAATATATATTAATTCGATGTTGCAACCATTGCCCAATATCCCTTTTCATTATTATTAGGATTGAAAAATAATCATTGTAGATGATGTCATTACCAAGTTTATACAGAAATATCTTTAATTCAAATTTTTGAATCTTAATCCATCTTGAAATTTTATAACTAAATTCTATCTTTAATTTTATAACTAAAACACATTTTTAAGATATTTAGGGAGCAAAACCAATTATATTCATTGAATTCATATTTCTTGTATATAAAGTAATAAATTTAGAAAGTAAGAGGATGTACAAAGGAAACATATAAAATATTATTATTTTATATGTACGCATACAGTTGGTTTCAAAAAAATAATGCAAAGCAAACAATATAAAGTAAACAATGCAAAAAAAATGTAAATTGAAGTTTTCCTCCTATACTTTCTCTTTGTTCTTTTAACTCTGTGAACATATTCTAAAAACAATTCTTATTCCCTGTAAATTTCTTATTTTTTTGTGCATTTTGACAAAAAGATGAAATCTTATTAAAACTCAATATGTGAAAGAATGATATAAATATATTGTAAGAAAGTAAAAGACATTATTTTTATATAAATTAAGGTCTATTTTATGGTTTTAGATTCAATAAACTACAAAATAAAAATTTAGAATCAAGTATTTGGTTATTAATATTGATTTGTGGGAATAATATTGAATATATTAAATATTTATACTCGAAAACAATATTCGGCTGAAATTTACTGTACAGTCATCAATGCCACGATTTTCCCACACTTGGCGATAAATAATATTTTCTGACAACCCAACCGATTCCGACACAAATCAGCAATAATTTTCAATATTCTGTTTATTTTTAGACCTCATTTGTACAAAATGGCGAGATTTTTGGCGATTTTTGGAAAAGTCGCCAAAAATCTCCCTATTCTAAGGACTCCTTGAATGCAGGAAAATTTAAAATCTTCCTGCATTACAAACGAGTTTAAAATACATTAACAAAATTATTTCCTAAAAAAATATTTCAATTAATCCTCTATATAGATTTTTCGTGTACAAATAATTAACAAAATTATTTAACAAAATTATAGCAAAAAATACATTATATTAAAAAATACATTAACAAAATTATTTCATAAAAAAATATTTCAATTAATCCTCTATATAGATTTTTCGTGTACTTAGTTATCCCTCTAAATTGCGCTTCTCTGAAATTAGATGGAAGTTTGGAAAATTTCGCCTTCATCGAAAATAATAAATTCTATAAGCATAAAAGTCCGGAATAAACGAGGAAAATACGTCTTACATGATTAAAGAAACAATATTTTTTTTACTTCATATAGAGTTCATAAAAGATTTTCTCTTTCCGTTACAAGAAAAAATTTAAAAGTATTTAAATCATTGTGTAAAGTGTAGATATTTTTTCAAAGGCCTTAATTTTTTGTGTCTTAAGTTAAGCAGAAATTTTAAGGATAATCCTATATCAATGGTTTAATTATCCTATATCAATAGCCAAATTTAATTGGCCTTTTTATTGAAATTAAGCTAAACTGCTCAAGTTTATACTGTGTCAAACATATGGGTTATACGCTAAGAGTTAAAAAGGAGTAAAAAAAACTATTGTTTATTTATCTAATTCCTAAATTCATCACTGGACATTTCACTTTAGAATCAGTGATCTTGAGTTTCTGATATTCAGACGTCAAAACAAGAATTCCAGTACTTTCTAAGTTTTATTCCTTGCGAGATATGAATAAGCAGATCTATAGAAATTCTTTCCAGAAAGAAAAGTGTGATGGAATTTAACCCTTCTTTGCATAATGGTGGAAATTTCCATCATAACCTATAATGCCCAAAAATTATATAAAAGAACAAGTTCACTTTAAGTGGATCGTGTTTGGATACCTTTTTAATGTCCATTGCATAAAAAGAAACATAGCTGTCAAAAATAAACAAGTGTCATTATCAGTGCTTAAAGTTGTCTCATTCCGCTGTTTGTTGTAGTTGCAATAAACGTATGATTTCGTTTATAATTTTGTTTTATTATATTAGAGTTTCTATGGCTAAAAAATTGAAAATGAGTGGAAGAAAGGTTTGTAACACGTGTTTCTGTTATTTTCCTCTTTTATTTCTATTTAGTACTAAGTTAATGATCTAACTTTGGATGATGATGGAAATTTTTAGCATATTGTTATTTGCTAAATTTATACTATAAATATATACTAAGATTTTTTTAACCATTTTTCCTTTAATTTTGAACATGAATTATATCAACTTGATTAATTCCACCAATAAAGAAAAAATCGGGCAAAGAAGGGTTAACCTGTAAAAATAACAGAAATTGCTTTTATAACCTCGACTGCTTATATTCAAACTATAACAGTGAACTTTTGATGAAAAATTTTTTTATTCGTATTGTGATTATTAAGAATATGTTGTTGACACTAATGACACTTGGCGACTTCATTCGCCCTCCCGTCTAGGACTGGCCGAATGAAATCAGAAAGAACGTCTTCTGTCTTAAAACAGAGCACGACTTTTGCTCCTAGATGGCAGCACCATTTTGGTCTTTCTGTTTAGAGATAGGAAGGCAGAGAAGACTTGGACCCTAACAAACCCATTCATAATTTGGAATGGGAACATGGAGGACATCTATTACGTTACCTAGTCACCATTAGTGAACACGATGAATCTTCAGATAAGCTGGGATTTGAACTCATTACCTTTTGTTAACGAGAATGACGCCCTAACCATCCAGGTTACCACGACCCTTTACCAAGAATATGGTTGCATTATATTAAATTGATATAACTGTAACAAAATGACATTTTAACAAGATAGGTCCTTTCCAAAATAGCAAAGGCTTTTTTTTTTGTATGTTCAAGAAAAGGAAATTTAGATCACAAGTGTTATAATTATTTTAATATTTATTGTAAAATTTGACTGATTGCTAAGAAGACAATGTAAAAAACGGGAAGTGATCACTTAATGAAGAAGTGATAAGAAATTTATATTTATATTGCTCTCCCATAACTTCTAAAATTTCAGTAAAAATTTACTTAAGAAACCTCAATTCACATTAAGAGAGCCATATGTATTCAACAGTGAAAATATTGATAATTAGGAGAATGCTATATAAAGTATACATTTTGATAGCCTGTCATGAATGATTCTGCTCTTGTATATGAAAAGTAGTGGGTTCAATACTTGACGCAGTTAAACTCTGTTATGCTGAATGAATCAATAAAAGTTAACGCCTTAATAAAGTCTAAAATTATTCTCAAAGAGTGGTATGAAAATTTAGTCAGAAAGAGCTTATCTCACATATTGAATCTGTCATTTGACAGTGATTCAAAATTACAAGACACTTAGCTGTCTTATAGTTATTTCGGCCAGTAGCACTAAAAAACAAAGAATGCGCTCTAAAATGCAATTTCTAATGGTTAAGATTTCAGTGAATATCTTGAAGAGAAACTTTCAACCAAGTTATTTGAAATATGACTATCCAATTCGTAGACATACAAATTACAAGAAATACTTTAAATTTTTTTTATAATGAAAAAAAGTTTGGAGATTAATTTTTTTCAGGTTTTGACTTTGTCCCATGACCTTAATTCAATATTAAACAACTGACAGAAACTTAACATAGTATCGAAATACCATAGAGTTGCAGAATATAGAATCGTTATTGTAAATGTTTGCAAACTGCGTGGTTACAGTTAAAAAAAGAAGAATTAAGGATAAATTTCTATTCTCCTTTATCTCCTACATAAAAGCCTTATATTTTGAGTGTTCTATTTTATATAAGTGACTATGGATCTTGTGAGATATAAAAGAACTAAATCTATATTTATTCTGTCTTTATTTAACCAACCATTTGTCTCGGTTTACTTTTTACATTTGGTAACTAGTTCTAGTTTTAAAATCAATGAAGAATGATTTGTTAAATGTATGGAATCAGTTTCTTCATTCTGATTATTTTTGAAGTATCGATAAATCAGGCATTTGAAGATTTAACTTTAAAAAGGGGGGGGGGGGTAAGGTAAAATGATATAAAATGAATATTTAAAGCAATATTTAGGAAAATTATTCAAATAAAAATACCTAAATTGTTAAATCATATGAGCATTAACTATTATATACTTGTTGCTTAGAAATTTTATATTTTCAAACAATTGTCTTTTAAAAAAATTGATATTTTGAATGGATAATAATATTAAACATGTAATTCGATTCTATTTTGCTCAGTTAAGTATTATAATTTTAATTTAAGAATTAAAAAATTATTGATTAAAGTACAGTTGTGGAATTAATATTTTGATTTATTACTAGTTTGTGATCTTATGCGAATAGTTAATAAAAACAAGTATACGTCAACTAATTGTAAATATAAATAACAAAATTTTATACTGAAAGCTTTCAGTCAGTATAAAATTTATACTTAAATTTATCGTGTTTTTGTTTTATTAATGTTATTTCACTTCAACTTAGAGTATCAAATTAAAAATATTTCATTTGGTTCATAATTTTGAATTTTAATTTTTGAGTTTCATAAAGTAAATAATGTAATGAAAGAAAGATAACAAATACAAAAATTTATTTAAAAGAAGAATATTTTCTTTATTTTATTTAAAATATATAGAAGCAATTGAAAAACATAATTCGTAAATTAATTCCATGTTTAAATTAAGTTATAATTAAATATTTTTAGAATTATGAATAGTTATTTAAAATTTCATACTAATTAACGCATTTAGATAGACAGTTTGTCTTTTTCTTTTAACTTAAATATACTCTTTATTTCTTAGACTTCAAACAGTTTAAATTTAAGCTGTCCAAAAGAAAATATAAACATTAGTGAAAAAAATAATTTAATTATTCATATAAAGTCAACTAAGCAAAATTACTATTGGAAGCAAATTCTGCACTAATTAGGGAGACTTTTTCATTCCATAAACTATTGGACATATATTTTACAAACACCTCTTTTATAAATATTACCATATATTTTTATTATATATAAGTGAAATAAATTTCCCAGAAAAAATACTTTTAAATTTTATAAGAACTATAAAAAAATTTTAAAACGTTTCTATTAACATTTCAATTATGTAAATTATGTTTAAATTCCAAGAAATGAATTGAGTTCTAGAAATTAATGAGTAAAAATTATTCATGCATTACTATATTTAATGCGACAAAAAAAATACATTTCATTAAAGGTTAAGTTTATTTAATGAAATTATATTAATTGGCAGGATATGTGCTGAAATTCGCTTAAAATTTTGAAGTGTAATTCTCGGATAGAAATATGTGAAATATTTAAAAATTTTAAGTATTAAAATTTTATTATTTTTTACAATAAATAAGAAATATTTTTTTAAAATTTGAATTAAATTATAAATGAGATTTTGTTTTTCATGACACAGAGGTCTTGCTGACTTCACACCTACATAGTGTTATTTACAGCGATTCACAGCTTTCAAGTTTGTTAGTAAGGAACAACTTTGATATACCCTCCCAAAAATTACGTGCCAAATCTGGCACTCCCTGCGAACTTTTTAGGGTTTCTGTTTCTTATTTTAGTGTTGCTAATTTAGGTGTTTTCAGCTTTTAGGTTTTTGTAGTCAAATTTAGTATTTTCTTGTATTTTGTACCATTTTTTGAGTTTTTTTTAAAAGTTTTTTATGTATAATTAATTTGTATTTAGCGAGAATCCATCTTGGCGAGAAAAAAGGGCGCCAAAACAGGTATTTTACTTGGCGAGAAAAAAAGTCGCCAAATATCCGATTTGGGGGTACATCAAAGTAGTTCCGTTAGTAATACTAAAAAACTATACATTTACAACAGAAATTTATGAAAAGTGATCTTTTATAATTCAGATATTTCATAGAAACTTTTAAAAGTTTCCCTGCTTGAGTTTTAGATTTATTTAACATTGAAATTAAATCATATCTATCTTTGACAACAAATACAAAGTCAATCGCGTTTCATAAATATGAAAAATTTATGAAACCCGATTATATACTCTAGATTACCAAGAATATACTCTTAACTGTTTTCCTATAATAAAACAGTCTAGAGTACATTCATAATAAATGTTTTAATTATATAAAAAAAATATGTATAGTGAAAAAAATCAAGAAATTATAACTTGATTTTTCTGGATGTTCCTAAATTTATGTAATTAAAATTTAGTTTCAGATAGAGAAGGCTTCACTAAGATAATAAGTTTGTTAACTCTATACATACTCTAAAACATTTGATGATTATAAATAGAAAGTTATTGGTAGCTATCTTCACACAAAGGGTCAAGAATCAATGTCTTGCTCACGTCAAAAGAAAATAGCTTCAATCATTTATTTTTGATAGGTTTTTGGTAGGTTTTCCACTCTATCAAGTTTCTTTCTATATAAGGCAGTATTTAAAATATCTTGATGGGTATTCCAGTTACGTTTATTTGGGCATTTGATAGGTTTGATTGAAAAATAATTAGAGAAGCCTTTTTACAGCAATCGACGTCATTGTTTCTCGTTATTTTTTCTACGCTAAGTCACAACTAAACACGCAAGAGGGGGAAAAAAA
>JAPDSC010131120.1:0-10474 GCA_026290005.1 Latrodectus geometricus | reverse complement strand
ACCAGACCTCGAAGCCCGATTTTCGATTTTTGAATTAGAAAAATTTTAAAAAAATTATTTATAAAACTTCTTCTCGAGATCGCTGCTCGCCGATAGCTGATTCCGGGGTTGTACCAGCTCCTTTTGAGAAACAATTCTGGCGACCATCTTTTGGAAAATTTTCCGTTTAAAATATTTAGGATATATTGTTCCTTTTTATCGACGGGGAATGTTGTGTGTGGGGGGGGGGAAGAGAGAGAGACAGTCTACGTGTCCTACACTACTATTCCTGCGCTATTCACTTATCTGCATTTTCTAAATGCCCGGGCAACGCCGGCGGGTACAGCTAGTTATTGCATATTCAGTAATTTCATTCAATTCTTAAGAGCAATATACTCTTGTATAGACCTTTACCTAAGTAAGTTTGATGTTTTTGCTTTGAAGAATCCGAGTATGGTGCTCTAACTGGTTCTTGTTAAATATTAGGTTGGGGAAAAAGAAATCCATTAATTTTGCGTGAACTTTTTGTAAATTCTTTCAGATTTGCTTTGTAAAAAGGTTTGAAACAGTTTTCATGTAGATTTTTAGGTCTTGTGCGAAGCTACGACTGCTGACATGCTGTCAAGTTGGATCATTTTTGATATTTTATAGACATTCTCGACGATGTTGTATCCATGCGAGGTGCATTTTTAGCATCCAAATACCCAAACGGAATCGACGAAACAAAAATTGTACGTAACTGGTTGTTACAGTCTTATAGGACGATAAACACCTTTCACAATTTTAGCCACTCGGCTATCTTTTTCACCGTTACAAGAGAAAAACTAAAATGTATCGAATTTTCTGTTTGTTGTCTTCTATTTTTAAAACCTTGTACTCGTCACTGAATGAATCAAACAAAAAACCACAAGAGAATATTTTAGTGTCCAATATCACCTTTCCAACGAGCATAAATTTGAAATTGTTTGATAGATACCTCACGAGATAGCGCTCACTACAGACGTCTACCGAGAAAATAATGGATAAGTTTTTTCCCAAACTAATATATCTACAATGGTTCTTAGAGGTAGAGCTGACTATTACTCTATATAGAAGAATTTAGTACCTATACTTGAAACGAAATTATTTTCCATGCAACCCAATATTTCCCAGCGAATGGCTCAAAATGAGTGTTTTTCGATATTCTACATAATCTTTTTTTTACATTCGTGAGCTATATTTTTTTTAAATATTTATATTGCTACATTGATAATTCTAATCAATGGTATCAATATTTATTGCCTTTTTTAAATAGTTCGCCTGAAATATTCTTTCCCACTTAGTTTAGATAGGTAAGAAAGGAGTTTGCGAAATATTTTTCTACTTCAGGCTAATTTATCACAAACTTCGCCTCTTTATTTGTGTGAACCTGCTATATTCAAAATTTGAATGAAGTTATTGTTATAATATAATTTGTTAATTAGAATAAGTTAATATAGCCTAAATGTATAATAAAGAATTGATTTAGGCTCTAATTTTGCAAATTTTATTGCATTAACAGGAATTTTAGTCTTAACAAAGTAATAAGTTTTTGAATAAGTTTGTACAATTTGAATATTGTTTGTCTTTAAGTTTGATATATATAAAAAGAAATTATAGATGGCGCATTATCTTATTTTATTTCAAATACCTCAAAATTAATTTTAATTTTATAATCGTACAAGTATAAAAACAATTAATTAATTGTTTTTAAAATTCTTCAATTTTTCAATTTTTTTGATTTTTTAAAAATATTATTAATTGTTTTAAAGGCATAAAATATTCAGTTCTTTTGTTTTAACACATTGACTGCTTATCACGCGCTAGCGCGTAGAGTGGCGATATTGATGAAGAGCCAATCACGCGCCAGCGCGTGATGTGTGGTAATGACTTAGTAGCAGTCACGCGCTGGCGCGGAATCCACTTTTGATTGTTCATTCTCTAGTTTTTCTGACAATGCTTGTAGGGTATTTCTGCTGGTATTGGCATGGAGATAGGATTAGAAACTATCTGTAAATATTTAATTTACAGATATAAAATAATAATATTTCATTAATAATTTTAAATCATATTTCCATTTATTAGGTATATGGCTTCTGGGTACTATCTACTTCGATGTCAAGGCATTAACTATCAACCCCATCTCTAGAGACTGGCAGTCAATGTGTTAAAATATTCCAATAACTTCAAATAGCTAAAAAAATTTTTACTGAACATTACAAATCAAACACTTCATTAAACTTACATTGAAATATAATGGGTTCTCTCTAATTAGTTTCCTTGTTGTTTTAAATATTTTATTTTTCGCATTTGCTCATTATTGATAAATGTTATAAAAGAAATAGAGCATATAAAAACACGTTCATTTGAAATAGATCAAAACAAAATGCCGTATTTGACAATCGAGTAAATATGAAGAAATTGATAATTAATTTCCACTTCATTACCTGAATAAGTTTTATGAGTCACTAATAATTAAAAATAAAACTATCGATTTCGGCATTTCATAAAAGTAATTTTGTTCTCAATATTTCAGAAGGAACCATTCCATTTAACAAATAAGCAAATGCAAAGAAGTTAATTTTCTAATTGCCTTTAAAGGTCATGAGTTTTTTCTTTCATTTTTTGTTAATTATTTATTATAAATGCAGCATTCAGATTATTTGTTAGAAAATTTATTTTCAATTTCAATATTCTAAAATTAATAATTTTTTACTTATTTTTATTTTATTAATTATCTTCAGGAATTTATTTACTAAGTATCTTAAGGTCTTGATTTTTTTCTTTCATTTTTTGTTAATTACTCATAATAAATACAACATTCAGATTTTCTGTTAGAAAGATTTACTTTCAATTTAAGTATTCCAAAATTAATAAATTTTCTACTTATCTTTATTTTACTAATTATCTTCAGGAATAGACGACATTAGTTGTGACGTCATATCCAGCAATTTGTTTCCAAATATTTGCTGTGTACCGCCATTTATCATTGAAACTGCCATAGACTTCGGTGATAGATTTTTAAATTGTTATTTTTGAAATTGATATTCATTATTTAAGGATAACGTGTTTGCTAAAACTTTTTATCTTTTGTTTGCTTAACCTTTGATTCTCGCCAAATTGTAGTCACAGTTCATCACCAAGCTGGGAAATAATCCAATCGTATTCTGGTTGCAACAGAACAATTTATTGTTCTGTGCCAACAAAAATCACCCATAAAATCGATAGCCAAACAAAAATCTCCAATTTTGTCAAGAAGGCACTCTTAAATACAATGTTAAACAAATGATTACATTGTATTTGTTTGGAAACAGTTGTGGATATGACGTCACACTAATGTCTTCAATTAATTTATTAAATATCTTCACGTCATAATTTTTTTTTCTTTTCTTTTTTGTTAATTATTCATGATAAATGCTGCATTCAGATTTTGAGTTAGAGAAGTTTACTTTTAATTTTAGTATTCTAAAATTATAATAAATTTATTAAATAATCAAGGAAATATGAGAAAAGAATGCAATTAATTTCCTGACTACTTTCTGTTTTCTTTTTACTTTCTTTTTTGGGGTGGAGCAAAATGTAAGATCGTCAAAAAGTTGTCTGAACAAGTGACCGACCTTCTCGAAGTTCGAGGCCGCCAGACACGGGTTGAATGAGGTTTTATCAACTTCCAAATTCTTCGAAGGATTAATGCCTCGCCTTAGGTTCAATCCTAAAGCAAAAAATTCCATCGTTCCTCTTCCAATAAGAAACTTTCACCGAAAGTGGAAATCCCAAAGAGATCTTAAAATTAATTAAACTTCAAGACCACGCATTGAGTGGTATTTAAGTGAGTCGTGTTGTATATAATTAGGCTTTCTTGGCCTTGGATTATCATAATCAGATTTGTTATCATTCAATTCCTTTCGCTCGGCATTGATAATATAAATGTTATTGTCCACGCTATCTGACACCAATCTTTGTGAACTTTTGCATTCAAGGTCCCCCAGAATTCAGTTTTTTTTTTTTTATCAGGTTGCTTTCAGAAAACTGTTATTATTTCATATCAAATGCCTGGTTTCTGGTATTGGAATTTGTGTTATTTTTTAAATTATTAGTTATCCAAGCGAATGAACAGCCTGTTCGTGCACTAATTCGGTGGAATTCCAAATGCCCTGTTGGAACTCAATTAAAATTTATTTATTTTCGACATGCGCTGAGTGATTTTATAAATTATGAGTCATGTAATTATCTATTTCTGGTATAACTTTAACCCCTTGAGGACCAGCGCGCCGGAAATAAAACTCAGTCCCGGGACTGAACGCTCTGAAACGGAGCGTCACTACCGGCGCGCTCATTTTAAGCAGTTAAACCTAATTTTACAAAAAAATTCGTATAAAATCAGCATTTTTATAAAAAGACACCAAATTTATAAATTATATATATACTATACTGCTATTTAATATGTATTAAAATAAAAAATACAACGTTAATACAAATGAATGAAATATGCAAAAAACTAAAATTATTACTATGCACATGAAAACAAATACTATACACAATAAAAAAAAGCTACAAATATTACAAACACGAAATAAAAAAGAGGAAATTAAGAATAATAATATATTCTGAACAAAGTCGAAATTTAAAAATTCTGCTGTGTGTGATATAGTTCAAAACATGGATCCACACAGAATGTAACATTGCATATTTTCCACTCATAATATGATGTTTGTTTTCGATTTTTTTAGCACATACGACACATCTTCTTTTATTTCCTTTCCTTTCAATATAAATTTTTGGAAAATGTCTACCAGTTAGACGAAATGTTTGAATGCCTGGTAATTTTGGACAAGATATTGAGCTCCTTGGTTTTGTTCATTTTCCTATTATTTGATGAAAAACTCTGGATCAGAATTCCAAAGCAGATATTTTCTCGCCTTTTACCTTCAAATATATTACATATTTCGCTCTATCAAACCTCAAAAGGCAAACGCAATTCTACCCCAAAATTTTAACTAATAAACGTTCCCTAAATTTCCACAATCTGTCAAAATATAAACACAGCGCGCAATAAATCCCAGCCCTTTAAAGAGCCGTGATTCTCACTTTGTTTACATCAATAAATATATCAAATACAGAAGCATAGAACAGAAACTTAATGCCCGTTCATGAAGGTCAAATACCATATGAGTCGACCGCAGTGAAAACCGTTGCCGTTCAACGCCATCTAGTAACATTTAAAATTCCAAATAAAACGTTCCGATTTCCGATTACGCATACGCGACGCTGGTCTCTCCATATCAATCGGAGCTCTTCGCGTGGAAGCGACGCGTGGCTGATAAGAGTGGAATCGCTGAGTCGCGTCCACGAGACGTTGGTCACGAACGGGTTAAGAAAAAGCATAAATTTCTTGTTTTCGCAAGTGAGATTAATCATGTCATATATAAATATGCTATAACAGTGCGGGCAAATTTAATTAATAATTGTGATATAAGTAATCTAGCATGTATTGTCATCTGAGTTCTGCCTACTTTGAAAGAATTTTCTTTTCAGTTCAGTTGTTATATTTTTCTAATTGTCATGAGAAAACATTCATTCACTTAGAAATCGTTTCAAAATAAAATAATATTTCACCATCCAAATAAAAGTCAGCAGAAAAAAATGTTTTAATCATAATTAGTTCTTATTTTTAATTAATGGATATTATTCAAATGAAAGCTGAATGATAGTACTTAATTGCTTCATAATTTCCAAATATTTAGAATTTTTTCAGACGTAAAGAACAATGATGATTTTTTTATTTAATTTCAATTATTTTATAATTTTTTATTATTAAAAAATTATGGTGATTAAAATTTTATATTTTATCATAAAAAACAATTTTGAAATTATTACAATATAATAATAATACATTCTTAAACAAATTAACATATTTGCAACTGTTCAAACAACTTTAACATATAAGGAAAAGAATATTTCGACTTGCAATTACAGCATATAATTCAAATTTTTAAAAGCATGCAACATTAGAAAAAATAGTTTGACTTTAATTATATAAAATACATTGTATAAAAAAATGATAAATTTGCTAGAAATTATGCTTCTCATTCTTTGTTTTAAAATTTTTTTATCAAATGAATGTACAATGTTTAACTTGACAAATTTCAATTTTAACTTTATTGCATTTTTAAAATTTATCTTTACAATATTCATTACCTTTTTAAATAAATTACATTTATTTCATGATGATCTTACATTTATTTATATCCAAATGATGTACATTTATTTAAATTTGAAGTAATATGAAACAAGATATTTTATAGTTTTCGAAATAATTTTCGCCAAATATATAAATATTTTAATAACAAACCATTTCCATAGTCAAATTATATATATATATATATATATATATATATATATATATATATATATATATATATATATATATAATATCTTGTATTTTACATACGTAATCGTAAAACTTTTTGCATAAAAATATGCCAAATAACTAAACGTTCAAAATAGTTTTTATTTCTCTATACATTATTAAATTTTAAAGTTTTCACAATCATAAATTAGAGTATCAAAACTTAGACAGGTATAAAAATGCAAGCATAAAATGTACTTAAAAAATATAAAAACCAAATACTTCAACAGAAAAAGCAAGAAAAATTGTTAAGATAATTTAAACTTTTTAAAATTAATTCAAATTATAGTCTTTGTAAAATTTTAATTCAACAATGATTAAACTAACTAGAATTTTCTAATTATTTTATATACTTTTAGAGCTATTTTATTCATATAATTTTTTTACTAAGCATAGCACTTTAATTGTAAACTCGTGTAATATTTTTAATATAAAACGTAGAAAAACATAGAAATATGAAATTTACATAAACAACAAGCAGTAAACAAAGCTGTTTATCTTTGCTTGGACGGAGCTGAATTATCATATATGTAAGAACTCTTTTTGTAAATTATGAACATTTTTATCATTGTGACATCATGAGATTTTCACAGATTTGCAAAGGATCCTGACCAAATCCCGGGATTACGATGAACTGACGCATGTGTGGAAGGCGTGGCGAGATGCAGCAGGAAAACCAATCAGGGACAAGTACTTACGATTTGTCAATCTTAGCAATGAGGCTGCTACACTTAATGGTAAGAACATATTTTTAAAAATTATATATCTGATCGAAAGTAAATTAAAATTGATATTTTGACCATTATTGTTCTGAGGATATCTTAAAACAACAGAGAATATATACCAGGGGTGGCCAAGACGTCGACCGCGGTCGACTGGTAGACCGCGAAGACATTTTAGGTAGTCCGCGTGACAATCCCGATAATGACCTCGGATGTTAACAATTTAATTTATGACTTATGACACAGAATCATTGCATTATTTAAAAAAAATTTACTACAATCTACGCTTTAAAACCCAAAAGAAACTGCAAAGGTTTACGATTTAAAGATTTGTGATTAAAGGTTTAAGATTTATATAAAACGTAAAATGGACATAATGAGCGCGGTTAAAACAGTAAAAAAAAACTATAGAAAGGTAAGCATCTCAATTAAGAAAACATGAATTGAGGAACTTCAAAAACGTGGAGGAAGAATGCATCCATAACCAAACCGAGACTTCGAAGATTTCGCTTAACACTTGCTTGTTTTGTTTGAAGAATTTGAATAAAGATTCGCTGATGTAATTAAGTTGGTAGAAATATTCAATTTTATGATATTTCTATTTAATGAAAATGACAACATTGAGGGAGTATCTAAAAAAATAGGACATTTAATTGATATCACATCAGTCACGGTCGAAGAAGAAATTATTGAATTAAGATGCTTTATATTTCTTAAATCCAGAGCCTATTTAGCGATACTGACTTTTGGAGATTAATTTCTGAGGAAACGTTTCCAAATATTTACAAATTGATTTTGTATTTGAAATCATACTTTGGATCAAGGTATCTTTGCGAATCTGCTTTTTCAACCATGAACAAAAAACAAACATGGGTCGCATTTAACAGAGGAACATTTAATTTCGTGTTTATGCATTGCAATAATCTCGCAACAGCCACAATATGATAATCTTGTCGCAGATATACAGTGCCAAATTTCAACTAAACGAAGTGAATAGGATGGTCAGTTTTTGATTTGTGAATACTTTGAATATTTTCTTCAGTAAATTTTTATTTTGTAAAAATTAAGTTTTTTTTTTTTAAAAAAAATTACATAATTTACCATTTTTTCTTGTTACCGAAAATAATTATGTACGTTAATTTTGCTCTGCCATTGGTAGACCGCCTTCGTTTTTTTAAATGTGATGTAGACCCCGCATCCCAAAAGTTTGGCCATCCCTGAAATATTACGATGCTGCGTGTGCTTTTCGCTCAAAGGTAATCTTGTTGATTGAGGACACTTTGTTGCCATTCATCCTCTTCGACATGGAAGTATGATAATTATTCTGTGCATACCACAAAATGTCTTGTATGTGCCCTTGGATGTATACTGACAGCAAATACACTTCCAGAACTTTCTTACAACCATCTTTGCCACAACCAATGTACAGTAGGTGCCTATATGGGTGATAACAAGCTCCTGTCAACACATGTTCGGAATTCTCTATATATATTTTACATGGCTATTTTAGTTGATAACGCTACATAAATGTTGTCTCTTCATCTGTGCAAAATAAATCGATGTTCTGTGTTTATTCTGCAATTTCGATGCCTTTTTGATTATGTGCACTTTCACTGTCACGCATTCTTAACTAAAGGGCTTTGTTTTTTTTACTCTCGTAGCAAAACCTCATTGTGATTACAATCATACTTTTCATGTCGATCTCTTGAAATTCACGAGTCTTCACAGTAAAAGAAAACTGCTGTTTTCACAGAGAAAATTGATTATACCACATTTATATTCACACAAACGAATTCATAAAGTCTTAGGTATCGACGGGAAGCGCTAATTCGAGCTTATTGCATCGTCGCTGTTTCTTTTGGGAGTGTCTGTCCAGGACGCGAGGCTTTGTTGCTGTTAAGCCTAAATCCCTGAGTTTACTTAAGTATCATCGTATTGCTAGTATGACTATCACTACTACCAGAATCTGTTTCAGAATCAATACCTGATACACTTTGCTTCATTTCCACTATTTCAGGCTATGTTAAATATTTTCGAAGCTTCGACATTGCAACGGTAAAAACAGAAAGAACTCACGTCTACAAGAACTAATTTTTCACTAAAAGCTGGACTGCGAAACGAAATAACTAACGCTCTAGCGAAAGTAAAATTCTCTATTTACTATAAACCAGTGATTCCCAAAGTGGTCTATATCGACTCCTAGGGGTCTATGACAACCTGCAAGGGGTCTACGTCAGCGAAAAAAAATTTGGGGGTCCATGAAATGAAAATGGGGGTCTACTATAGTGGATCTCAACACATACACTGACAGTACCTATTTACTTACATCATACTATCTTACAATATCAAAAATATACATTATTTATAATATTCCGCTGTTACCAATCTCCTAACGAAAAAAAAAAAAAAGAAACAGACTGGACATCATTAGCCGAGGGGATTTTAAGATTAACCCTTACAAAATTGACGCCAAATGTTGATAATTTATTATTTAAGCATCAGGCTCATCCTTCTCACTAAAAATATTGACTTATTGCTTATGTTATTTTATTTATAGTTTATTTTATGTTTATTTAAAGTTACGTATATTATACATAACAGATACAAAATTTAATTTTAAGTAGTTTTAATTTAAATTCAATTAATAAAAGTATAAATTAACATGTGTTTTTACTTTAAGTATTTAACACTAAACTTCACTACAGTTAGAAATTTACAGGGAATCAATATCAGGTAAGTAGGGGGTCTACCCAACACGGAAAAACATGGCAAGGGGTCTACGATTCAAAAAAGTTTGGGGAACTCTGCTATAAACAAATACCACGTGTGAATTTAAAGAGCCGTCTTAAAGCATTCCATTCAGAAGCATTTATTTCCCCTTATGTTTACATAATCGAAAACCACGTGTATGTGAATCGTGCTTCTCTCATTTCGAGTAGAAGGTCAAATATATCTGAAACAAGGACATACAGTGCCATCTTGTGACGAAATTGTAGTTTTTAAAACGTTTAAGGGCGCTGACACAAATGCGCGACGGCTGGGAAATGAATGCGTGTCTTGCTGGCACGTATACGTGACAGTAAGCGCGAAAGGGTTAGATGAAGGAATATTTAATCCATTTTTTAAATTTGTTATTAGTACTTGCTTTTTAGTAATATTAATTTTTATATAATTGATTATAAAATAAAATAATAATGATATGTTTCAGGATTCCCTGATACCGGTGATATGTGGAGGGAGGCGTACGAGAGCGAAACATTCGAAGACGATCTGGAAGCTCTGTGGGAACAACTGAGACCTTTGTATGAGCACTTGCACGCGTATGTGAGAAGACGACTTATTCAGC
>JAPDSC010131114.1:0-10939 GCA_026290005.1 Latrodectus geometricus | reverse complement strand
TATTATAATCACAGACAAAATTATCAAACATAAAGAACATAGGAATACGATAATTTAAAATCCTAGGTGTCGCTCAGTGACAATTTAAAATTATTTGATTTTAAAAAATCAAATCTTACGTATTATTTATTGATATTGAAAATAGTAAAGGTTTTTGGTTAATTAACCGGTTTCATAAAATTATTTCGGTTAGGTTACCGGTTAATTAGGGAAATCTTTCAATTATCGCGATTGAAAGTGAAATTGCTGAATCTTCACGAAGCAATTATTAAATAAAGTACATATTAAAAGTTAATCCTACGGGATTTTTTACTGACAAAATCGTCAATTGCTTCGTGAATATTTAAAGATTCAGCAATTTCACTTTCAATCGCGATAATTGAAAGATTGCTCATACGTTCTTGCGTCATGGAAGTACGTAGGTAATTTTTTATGATTTTCAATTTAGAAAAACTACGTTCTCCAGACGCAACTGATACAGGCATGGTCAATAATAGTTTTAAGCTTGTAGATACATTTGGAAATGAATTTTGTAAATTGTGTTTGTACAAATACTTTAGGAGTTCTTCGGGTTGTTTCCTATCTTTTATAATTATTTTCAATGAAATTAACTCTTCGTATAATTCTGCTCCGTTTATGTCGCACGATTCGCCATCCTTAAATTTATTATGAAAGTCGAAGCAACTTTTTTTTATGTCGTCCTCTCCTATTTCAACAAATTTATATAAAAATCCGAAAGACCGTTCGAAATTGGATAATGTTTCAAATCGGGTAGTAACAGATGAAATGGCTGTATCCAATATTACATTAATTGGATATGTAGATTGTTTATTTTGTATGGGTCCTTTTTCGATTAATATATCCAATATTTTAGTGGTAATTGTTAAAGGCCAGCAAGCTGGATCATTTAAATCCATACACATAGCAAAATATGCTTTATCAATTTCAGCGGTATCGGTATTGTATAGATCGATATCCTTATTATCTTCTGTTTCCATTTCGTCGGTACTACTAGTATTGTCATTAGCCTTTTCATTTTCGACAGATAATTCATTTTCATTTTTATCGCAAAACAAATCATCAATTGGATTTAATTGGCTACTACAACTACTTTCCGGTTCTGGCGATTTTACTAAAAACTTTGTTAATGAGCCAAACATTTTTTTAGCTTCATTTTGCTTTTCCTCTCGCTTTCTTTTATATTGCGCTCCAGACAATCTTTTCGTTTTCCTTTCAGACATTCGTAGGCCTTTAAAAATGTTAAAAAATAAAAAATTAAAAAAAAAATTAAATAATAATTAAAATAAATAATAAAATAGCGCAATTTAATATTAAATTACTTAAAATCTATAATTAATGTATATTTTAATGCGCATAGGATGACATGATAAGAAAATCATTTATAAGCTTTTTAAGTAAAACATATTTTTAAACATAAATATGTCAAGATTTATTTTGAAAATGAAAACGGAGAGGAAAATTCAACCACATATAACTGTTTTCTAGTTCAATGTCAGGTAAATTTCTTCCATTTAATAACAATAACATTGTAATTATAAAAATATTATTCAGTTTTAAATTTTAAACTATTGATTTTTAAATTTTAGATTTTGCTTTAAAATAATTGAATGAAATTTTTGTAATTTTGATAATATTTTCGTAATTTAGATAATCTCTTCTTCCACCAATTTCGTTTTGGTTTAGTCTTTCGTTACAGAATATTGCATGTTAAAAAAATGACGACTAAATTACTAAGATTAATTTAATTTTAATAATTACATTACCGTAAATAAAGAACAATAAACATCATAAAAAATATTAATAATAAACATACCTTAGATTACCGTAAATAACGAACAATAAACATCATAAAAAATATTAATAATAAACATACCTCTCTTCTTCCACCAATTAATTTAATTTTAATAATTAGATTACCGTAAATAACGAACAATAAACATCATAAAAAAATATTAATAATAAACATACCTCTCTTCTTCCACCAATTGCTTTTTTGTGTATAATTAAATCATTTTCTCCGGAAAGTTAAGGAAACGTTGTTCAGTAACTATATCAGATAAGAAAAAATTAAATGATAAAATATTTTAATAATTATATAAAATATTTTATCATTTAATTTAATTTAATCAAAAGGTTAGATTTATTCAAATACTTAATTCATATATTGAAAAATTTATAGTTTAAATTTTCATTTCAACACATTGCCATTTTAATTATATAATGCACTTTCTTAAATGAAAACTATTTACAGCAAGCTAAAAGAATATACTACTTATATAAATCATGATCTAAATTTAAATAAGCCATTAAAATAAGTTCTAGTAATATGCATTCATTCAAGTATCTAAGTATATTATATTTCACTTTAAAATAATATGAATCAGAATTATCAAAACAATAAAATATACATATTATTTACCATTGCAAGTACTTTCGAAATATAAAATGAATCAAAATTTCACCTCTTAAGAGACTTCACACTTTCGGTTTTGAATCAAAATTAAAAACCTGCATTTAGTTACTTCACATAAATATTTAAACCATTCCAAACATTCTTGCACTTACCTCAGACATTCCCCATCCAGAAGCCATCACAAAAATATCACAAAGCGAACAAGGGAGCAAAATAAAAAAAAAAATAAAAAAAAAAAAAAAAAAAAATTGCCGGCACAACGCACAACCAACGTGGTGAACAAAGAATTAAAAATGGCGCTTACATTCTTCGATTTGTTCGATTAGGGTTGTCAGAATCCATATTTGGCGATTTATCGTCTACTTCGAAAAATCGCGCCAAGAGCGACCGTACAGTAAATCTGAGCCTAATCAGTTTTTATACATTTCTTATTTCTGAGAAACTCTTTTTAGATAGATTAGATTAGAGAAACTGTTTTTACTTCGTATCTTAATGAAAACAAACCGATTGTATTTTTGCCCAGTAAACAACTTGTAACGATTTGGCCGCCTCTTAATTTCGGCCGCCTGCGTGCGGTGCACGCAATGAACGCCCGTCAGGCACGGCCCTGATACTACTATTACCAAAAAAATCAACCACCCAACTCTTCAAATGCCTTCAGACAGCATGGAAAGAACATACGTGTTTGAAAGACCATTCGAGGTAGTTTTTCCTACCAGGGAAGAATAGAAAAACAGCACGATTGAAATAAAAAGCAATGATCTTATCTGGTTTACTGATGGATAAAAAAAAGGCAACCTCTCAGGACTGGGTGTCTGTGGCGTGGCACCAATATTCAGTCTTTATAAAGGGCTTGGGGAACATGCCACTGTCTTTCAGGCGGAGGTTCTTGCTATTACCAACTGTCTGCAGATAAATTTAAAGAAGGGCTACCAAGGTAAGCGTATTCTTATTTTCAGCGACAGTCAAGCTGCATTGATGGCTCTCTACTCATTCCAAGTCAAATCAAAAATTCTAATGGAATGTAAAAATCTCCTTAAGGAACTGGCAAATGGGAATAAAATTATTCTTATTTGGGTGCCAGGGCATATAGGAATAGAAGGTAATGAAAGAGCTGATGAACTTGCAAAACAGGGATCCTCTTTCAATCCAATAGGAATGGAACCCTTTTGTGGGATCAACATGAAGACTACAAGGAAGGCCATTCAAAAATGGGAAAAATAGGAGATGAACAAAGTTTGGCGTGACTCTCCTGGACAGAAACATGCAAAAAGCATGATTTTCAACTCATCTGAGAAAATTGCATCTGAAATTCTTAGACTCCCAAGATTGAAGATTCAAGCAATTGTAGGCTTCATTACTGGGCACTATCATTTCAGGAAACACCTTCATACAATGGGGCTTTTTAAACAAGAGCCAATTTGTAGGAAATGCCACTCAGGGGTAGAATCAGCTCATCATATCCTATATGAGTGTGATGCTCTTGCCCTTACAAGATTCACTACTCTAGGTAATCCATATCCTAAAGAGTTACACCTAAACTCCATTGAGGGCCTATCAGACTTTATAAACAAAGTCGGTGACCCAAGACAATGGAACTAGGAAAAAAATTGGGCTTGGAGCATGGTACAAAATGCAAAAATGCAAAGGTGCAACACATCTGACAAGCTCAAGAGAAGAAGAAGAACGTTTTACATGTAAGCAGAATTTCATATATTCTGCTAAAGTATTATTTATCCGTAATCTGTTTAGATATTGTTTAATTACTAAACATGCATTAGTGTTTACAAAAAATTGTATAATCATTTCTGTTGAATAATGTTATTAAATTATAATACAATTTTTATAGGAATATAATACAATTTTTATAGTTGAATACTGAAATTGATTCCGAATGCTTGGAACATCTGTATTTGTGAATAAATGAATGAAGTAGATGTTAATTTTCATGCATATTTTTTTCTGTAATAATTGAAGTTTCAATATCAGTTAATGTAAATAATTATCAACTGTTTTATGGGAAGCTAATAATTCTATTTAACCTTCTATTTATTCTTATTTAACCTTAAATTCCAGTTTATTTTTCTTCCTGTGTGTTGATAGTCAAAACATTAAAAAATTAAGCTATAATTTTTTTTATCATTAATTAAATTTAAGTACTTTTACATAAGTGCATCTACATTTTTCATCAAAATCAATATTTTACATGCATAAATTTTTTCATACATGAATTATTCTCACACATTATCCAAAAGAAATTTTTATTCATACTATATTACTCAAATTTATTAACAGTCTTTATTTTAATAAATTTGAATAACATAGTATATTTGTTTAAATGTAATAAAAGGTGTGTATTGATATTATGTTGCTAACATAAAGTAAACATTTAATATATAATGTGTTTTTTATTTAGAAATATTTCAGAATGAAATTAAATTGTTTTAAAGTATAAACTATATATTATAGCATACAAACTACTTAAAGCCAAATTTAGTGTACTAAATTAATAAAGTTCATATAATTTTTATACCATTGTCTTCTTTTTTATGAAATGTATTTATATCTATGGTATCAAATGCATTGTTTTTAAGTATTCAATTATTTCATTGTCACGTTTTACTGAGCAATTTAAAATATTTTTTCTTAAAATATTTACAGCACTCACATTTTACCTCATAAACAAAATAATCTTAAATATCAATAATTTTGTTTTCTTAAACCCATAATTTATACGCAAGCTACTAATTTTTCAAATTATTAGAAAATGCTTAAAAAGGAAAAGAGGCTAATTTTAAAAGAAGACTTTTAAAGTCTTACTTTAAAGTTATTTTTAAATATAGCAAAAAATGCATGAAATAGATGAATAAAGTATTTCTGATGTAAGCAACAATATAATTTGGATATTATTTCTTCACATAATAATATAAAAATTGTCATATAAAAATACGGAGAAATATTAAATTTATTCAAATATTTATTTTTATAATTTATTATTTTGTTAGAAATGATAGGTTATCTCTTTTAGATGACAAAGAACATTTTTATCTTCTCTGACGCGCTTAAGTTTAACGTATATTTCATGATCCAACCATGATCATTGCAGAGCATTTCTTGATTAGTTTTATTGGATCTTGCGTCTTTGGTCTAGAATAGTTAGGAATAGATGTCTCCTTTTCTATTCCTAACTCTATGATTCAACCATATCCATTTTATATAGCTTTTCAAAGAAGATTATCTTACCCCTTGGGACTTACAATTAGATATTTTCACTTTGAGAAGAAGACTACTGAAGACGAAAAACGTAGTAGTTGCTTATATGTTTTCTATACGTTCCAGGAAACTTTTTTAGATCCATGAAAATTGAATGAACAAATATAAATGTTTTTATCACAAGTATAAATTCATGTAATTCTAATTTCCTTTTCTCTTCATGTCAGTATACAAACGATTAATATTATTTTATCAAAGATTACTTTGTTCGTACATTTCACATTATAAATTGTAACTCATGCTTATTTTCAATTTGCTTCTAGAAAGTTTCGTGGCAATTTCGTGGAGAATTGAATGACGTCATATGCAAATATTGGATTGCATTTCATGAAAATTTTTCGAGGGAGATCATTGTATTTTTTATCATTATGTTATATTGGTTTTCAGTAAATAGTAAAAAATTACTAAGAAATGATTGCAAGTAATTATAATGCCAATTAAGTTTTGAATTTTCAAATTTTATTAAATTTGATTTAAAATTTTGGAACTGTTTAATTTTTAATATTATTTATATTTAGAAAATACATATTGGCAACAAGATTCACATACCAAGTTAACTTTGCTGTGAAAGCAGAAGTCTGGCTTCTGAAAGTGAAACAAGAAATTGTATTATTTGTTTGTGTTATTGCTTAAAGGTTTCTTCTTGCAGATGTGTTTACTATCGTGCATTGTTATACTGCAATTATACGTAGTTATAAATATGTAGTTTCAGATTTAATATTGCTTTAAAGTGACTGATATTTTATGTTACCATGAGGAGACTTAAGAAATATTTTAGCAGTTAAAAGTATTTCATTTCCGATTGTAAAATATTTGTGAAGCTGCTATTAAAGAATGTAAGTGCTAATGGAGGGAATTACGTGGCTTGAATGAAGGGACTTTTCATATTTCTGTCATCTGGTAGAATCATTTACTTTTTAATTTTTCATGAATTATTTATATTCATTTGATTTCAATTTATTTCATAAATGAGTACCTTCTTTTTACCATTAAATTTTTTTTGTCAAAGTAGACTGTTGACATAAATTAATTTTACTTGAGATTTCTCTCTCTGTGCTTTTAAAAATACATACAAAATGCGACTATGATGTGAATTCTATTGCATTATTCTTTTTATGAACTCTTTATTGTGAAGAAAATTACTTAATTCGATTTCCAATTAAAAATAATAAACATATTAAACTGTTCAGGAAATTTTCTTTATATCGATGTACTGATGAGCTTTTTTGTTATTTTATTGTCTTCACTATATATTTTTTATAAATACATAGAATACTTGGTTTTGCTATTTTTATGGATACAAAATATTACCTGACTAAAAAAAAATAAATGTGAAAGAAATAGATGTGTAATAAAATAAAAGTAAAAATTTATAAAGGTGATTATATTTTTTAAAAAATATAAATTATACTCTACATTTAAATACATTATATAACTTGGATAGTTACAAAATAAGGAAGATCTTCTGTGAGCAAGGTAAGTTGTCACAAATTATCTTTTGACTACTTGAATTTTCTTCTCATTTATATAGAAAATAGGCATTGAATCAAAAAGGTATGAAAATAATAAATATAAAATTAGACAAATGTCCTAACTATCTCTTGTATTATATATCATTAAGGTAAATTTGTCTTAAAAAAATGGTAAAATATTTTGCAAGTGGAGAGAAATCAAAACTTTCATGGTAGTAAAAAAAAAAAAAAAAAAAAAAAAAAAAATCATAGTTACTTCAACTTAGCAATCAATAAAATGATCAAAATAAAATTCTGTTGTCCACAAAAATGGACTTTATCAGAAACCATAACAAAAGTGGGTTAGGGTGCCCCTTTGATTCTCGGCAAGTTGTAATGGCGATTGAACGCTAAGCAGGGCAAAACCCAATCATATTCTGATTGTAACAGAGCGATTGATTGTTCTGTGCCAACAAAAATCACCAATAAAAATGATGGCCAAACAAAAATTGTCATGTCTGCCAAGGGGGCACCCTTAAGTATAGTTTTACCCTATAAGTAACATTAAATCAATGCAGGTAGACTGATGATTTTATAAAAAGAGGGAAGGCTAAACTGAGGTATATTTACATTAAATATGTAATGTGCTGTCATTTAGAAGAAAGAATTCAGAAATTAACCAAATGAATAGTTTGTAGCCAAAAGGCTATGCGATCATTTAAAATGTTCTTACCATAAAAATCTATTTTATTTTTCATTCTCTGTAAGCTAAATGAAATACACCAAATCATTTAATTTACTGCTTTTAAACAAGTGAAGCAATCCCTATTCTTTATAATCTCTATTTAAGCAATCTCTACAATAGGAAAAATGTCTGTTTGCTCGCAGGATTTGATGACACCACAATAGCATCTTAATAATTTGCTTTCTAGACTTTAAACCTAAATGTGTATTGTCAAAATTCATGTTAATTTATTACACGTTTGTCTGAGTGGTTGTGTACAAAATGTGTGAACATATGGTGACAAACTGATTAAAATTATATGCAGCTGATAAAATGTGTCTGTTGGAAAAAAAAAAAAAAAAAACTTTTTTTCAAAATTTAAAGCTTTTGAAAAATGTTAATAAATTTACGATGATTAATTTATATGTTAGCTATTCCTAATTTTTACTTTTGGACATTATTTATGAATTCTCACAAATAAATGTATGAGCATGAATTCTTAGTTTACTTCTTGTGTATATAGGTTTATTTATATTATTTCAATTACAGTGATGCATAAAGAGTAATGCCAAAAGTTCACATCCAGTGGTCATCTAATTCTCAGCCTGGTGATTCTGGCATGCCAACCGAATGGTCAAAGAATGGAAGTCTCATCAATAAACCTCCAAGGGGTTGGCTGCACCCAGATTCTCAAGTATCTTATGGAGGAGTTAAATATAGTATTAGAGTAAGTAAAGTAATTTAAAATATATATATGTGTGTGTCTGTGTATGTATATGTGACCGTTAAAGTATATAATGCAGTTATTCCAGGGAATAACTGATCGTATCCAAAGTGTGTAATATGTTAATAATTTGATTCGTTAACTAGTTATTCTATGAAATAATTAGGTATACTATAAATAAACTAATGATAGACAAACAGAAAAAGAAACAATTTATCTAATTTATGCAGCGTGTAAATGGTATTTATGGAGTCGTACCATAAAATCATTTGTTACAACAAGGATTACTAAAATGACACTTGGAATTACAATGAACATTCTTTCTAAAGCAAAAGCTTTTTTTGTTGACACATTGGGTTTTACATGAACATTTTTTAAATCCCTGACCAGTTCTTAAACTTTGAGGTGTAACAACTGACCAGAATGATATTTATACATCCGGTATTTCTTTGATTTTAATTAATTTTGTTCGCAGACACTGAACTGGCATTGGTCATATAATTGTTTTATGCGGTCTTTTCTTGTGGACACAAGAAAAAATCCTTCTTCTATTATTTTATGATGATAGCTAAAGTATTTAGCATCACCTTTTAATGATGTTGTTCATGCTGAATCAATGGGAATGATGAGTGTTATTGATATCTTATATTACTTGATGTTGCAATTTCTCCCAGCCACTTAATGTTGATGATCCTCATCAGGCTGTTTTGAGCTTTCATGCTAATTCAAGAGATTTGATGTAGCTGGATTCTTATTTTTCATTTTGCTGATACCATTAGAAGCTCTAATTACAGTCAGGTGAATGTTGATGAGCTAACAATCTTCTGTTATCAGTTAATTACAAAAAACTGGACTTATAATTACTATATATGTCATGGATTGTTTGATTAACTTTGATCAAGAAAAGATAGGAAGATGAAAAAGTAACATTCTATAGCTTAAACGTCAGTGCATTAATGATAAAGGATTTAAACTGTTTGCAGTGGTATTAGCGAAGTAATGAGTTTGGAGGTTCTAATTTGCTATAAAATATTAAGATGTTACCTTTTATGAAATTTTCCTTACTTGTCTTGCTTGAAATTTTAACAATATAATAATATTAATGTGTAATATTCTTTGATTGTATAGATCATATTCTTCAAGGTATCGCAAGATAATTTTTCAATAAAATTTTGAAGTTTTTTTTTAATTGCTTATATTTTCTTAAACTATCAAATAAACATAAATGGCACTTGATGTTTTTCTGATTTGTGTGTAATTTGTACATTGTTAATTTCTATCAAAGAATTAATTTTCTTTGTATTGCTTTAAATTTTTTTTGAGATATTGTACTAGTTCGTAAACTTTATTTTTATTACTTCCTAAACTCTTTCAGTTTGTTATGTATATCTCATCTTCTATATATTGTCATGAATGATGTAAGATGACTTAATTTTTTTTTATTTTAGTACATTGGCTGTTTGGAGGTGAATACATCAATGAAAAGTTTAGATTTTGATTTTAGGTCACAGGTTGCAAAGTATGTTGTTTCATATTTAGAGTACTTTTTCATTCCTAAACTTTTTACTAGTTTTATAAAGTTTATTGCATGTGTTTTCTTACTAAAATTTCACTTTATACTTATTTTTAATAATTGATATTCAAAAGTGTCATTTAAAAGGCTTTTAATTTTAAATAAATTTGCATTTTTTAAAATCTTAAATTGAAATAAGCTGAGAAATGCACTAAACTCTATATTGCCAATCGAAATTAAAATTTTGTAATTGTACTTCCAGAAAATTATTTATCTAAATTATAGAATTTTCAATAATTGTTAATAATTAATATTAGCATGAGTGATAAGATATTTAAACTAAGCTATAATAGTTTAGTTCTGAAATTGATTAATCTCTATCTACAATTAATCATCTATTTAAAAATACTATGAATACAAATTAATGAATAAATAAACTCAAATGAATTTAAATATTAATATTTTCATTTTATATGTGAAATTTATTAGAAGAGTTCAATTTCAATTATCTGAAGAATATAGTACATGAATAGTTACAGGTTTTTCTCTTATCAGGTTTTTCTTTTACAATTTCAAATGAAAGGATAAAACTATATACACATTAAAATGTTGATTAAAAATAAAATTAAACAGGAGTAAAAAATTTTAGCATATTCCAGATATAAATACAGAATACGTCATTTTACAGCATTAAGAACTGGCTGTATCATATGTAAAAAAAAAAAAAAAAAAAAAAAAAAAAAGTTAGTTAAAATAATTATTAAAGAATTTTAATCAAATTAGCTAGAGTTTCTTCACTCATATTTTAATATTAATTATT
>JAPDSC010131108.1:142034-155378 GCA_026290005.1 Latrodectus geometricus | reverse complement strand
TACATTAAATCTAAAGAATTCTCAAAGACATCTTCGAGCAGCAGCAGTCTCTAGGATTAGAACTTTTCTAATAATGTGTCAATTCGTTCTTGACAGTTAGAGCACGTTGTTTACAGATAAAGTTAAATGAAAATTTTCTTTTTGAAATAAAAACTGTCAATACATTATTACCCTTGGTAATCCATTATTGGAACAGATGTGTGCCATACATTTTCAACTGCAATGTAAACGTAAATAATCAATATTCTCAGTCTTAATATACTCATTAAAATCTTTGAACAAAATAGAAATTAAATCTTTTATGAATATGATTGCAAAACAAACATTATTTTTCTTATGAGTTGATATTTGTTAAAAATGGAATTATTCACAATATAACTGAATGGCACTAAATTCATCTAATTACTAATTACTTAAATTTCTTTCGTTTATATAGTCTCTTGGTATTAATTAAAAACATTTTATGTATATTCTCCGATATATTTTGCTTACTTCTATTAAAATATAATAATAAATTTTGTTGACTAATCACTTTTATTATGTATAGAGAATATTAGTTTTGTTAAACTTAGAAATTCATGTCAATAGCCATTTATATTCCATTTAAACATAGATTTATTATTATTAATATTGGTCTGTTTCTCGTTTATAAATAATACAAGAAAATTTTAATTTATATTTCTTCTCAAAAAACAATAAAGTTTACTCATTAAAGATGAAGACTTATACTTGTTAAAGTTACTTTCTAATTTCTATTTATTGAAAATAATAAACGACACAGTCTTAATTTTATTTACACGTGCATAAGTGATTGAAAAGAAAAATGCATTAGATGTTATTTCTTGAGCTTTATTTAACACGCTCCTTTTCTAAAATGCTGTTGAATAAAAACATAAAGCTTCCTTCGTTGATGTTTTAAAGACAAAAAAGTTTCACATTAGAAAATTAGGATCAGAAACATCCAATAACGATTTTGATTAAGGTTCTGCCTTAAAGCAATCAAAAATATATTTGGCAAACGTAAGCCAATTTGTATCTCAATTTTATCGTGTCTAATAACGATTTTCTCATTACGATTGACTGAAAACTCAATGAGAGTACATCAGCTGCAAATTCTCTAATCGATTGTGTTCTATATTGAGTTTTCTTCGACAACTTCCAAAATAGTTCCAAATATTACGTGTCACACATACAGTTCACTGCAAAAATAAATATCTTTGATTGAAGAAACTGTTTCTATTCTTAAAATGTTTACAAACACCAAATTATTAAATAAATTAAAGCAAAATAACCTTTAAATTTACATTATTTTGGTCTTCAATAATTATAAACTTATTATCTAAGGATATAAGTATTTGATTTTATTGTAATGTTTTTTGAAAAGAACGAAGTTGGTTTTGGATATCAGTTTATCTTTTAATCTAAGAACATTTTATCATAAATTGTATATTTATTTTTGTAATTACAAAAAGGTATGTTACTTTAATTTGAAATGGACAAATGGAGTTAATGATTTTAATTAATTTCTTTAAACCAATAAATTTGAAAATAAAAATTATTCAAGATTTTTTTTTTTGGCGTGATAAATTACAGACAGTTTAATCAATTTTAGTTTTTAAAGCAATTTATATTCCATTTGCTATTTTTTATGAATAGTTGTGAAATAATATTATCGCTTTAAATTTACTTATCCATTTTCATTAAACTCATGATATATCATCTTTTATCATTTTCATTCTTCCTGTGGATATTTTGTATTGATTATTTTCAGTTTATATATAGTAATTATTTCCCCAAAAATACCAGTATATTTTTCTAATAATTTGACTAATATATACACAGAAATATAAATAAATAAAATGCAATTAATTTAAAAATAACTAATATAATAATACGAATTTTAATAATGCTTTCATAGTAAATTAATTAATTTGACCTAAATTTATCATCGAAACGAGTTTAAATATTCTGATTGTTTGTATATTTTTTTATTTAAAGCATTTCTTTTTATTAAATTGTTTAATTTTAAAATATTTGTTCCAGTTATTGGAACCTTTTCAATAAACATATATTTAAACGTTAATCTTGTTTAATTGTTAATCTTCCACACATGGCAAGTAATAAGTTATCATTTAAAATTACCATAGACATGTTGTTATATCTATTCATGTTTTTATTCTTTAAGCTTTTAGTAAAGGTCTACAGTGGTATACATAATTTAAATTTTTATATTTATGATTTATCTTCAAAATTTATATGTTTCAACAAATTTTAGTATATTATTAATGATTAATAAAACAATAAGTTTGAATGCAAAACATGGGACAGGCAGATCAGTGGCTGAAATAAAGAGAATGAAATTATAACATTCCTATTTAGATAAAATACTTCGTAAATTTTATATGTAAGCATTCCAACTTTATTTAAAAAATATATTTAATGGTGCTAAAATCTTGAGCTATCATTTTATTTGAGTCTGTTTAGATTTCTTTTTATTCATATACAGATATCTCATTAACAAATAACGTGTAAGAAAAATAATTCCAATGCACGTGTGTTGAAATCATTGTACCGTAATGATAGTTAAGATATATTGAAGATGATTTGAATTGAGTTATGCATAGAAATAAGTACCATATATCCTCACTAGGCTCGTTGGTCATAAAAAACCAGGAATCTCCCGAATTAGAATCTTTTTAGTTAGAATTTTTTTTGCACTTTAACAATCATGATTGAATGAAAGCAGGTGCTTTTCTCAATAAATCAATATTTTAGCAAAACTTGAGATAACTCAAAATATAAAAAAAAATATTCAAGACTACATGTATTGAAGATTCAAAGTACGAAGATATAATTTAACATTGTAAATTTCATTTTCGAATTATCAAAATAAACTATATTATTTAACATTTGAAAGTTTTTTACAAATTCGTGAAAATCATCGGACATTTTATAAACATATTTGTTACCATTGATTATTATGTATTTTATTTTAATTAAATAGATTAAACTATATACTTTATTTAAAATGAAATTATGTTCAATTGGAACAACAAGAGAAAAATTAATTATACTGTCAACTAATTTTAAGTTGAACAAAAAGATGTAATAAAAATTATTATACTATAATTATAATTAAATGCATTATAATAATGATATATTTATATATTTTAATGTTTTAATACAAAAAATATTATGAAATAGTAATTCATTAGTCTGTTTTTAACGTTTGTTCTCCCATTTACAATTTGTTTACTTTTATGGGACTTTTTAATTGAGTATATGTTAGTAAAAAACTGAATGAAAGTAAAAACTCAAAATTAGTTTTAATTTCAAAAACAGATTTTATTAAAATGGGATGTAGATATTTGAATTTTTTATTCAATATAAGTTTAAATTGAAGAGCAGATTTAGGCATATTAAAAATATATTTTTATGTTTTGCTGTAATAAAATATATTAACATACTATATAAATGCTGCATTTTCTGATTATCTAAAGTGACATTTAATGGCATTTTGAAATAGTAGAATTCAATTATTTCAGTAAAAAGGAACTGAAAATATTATTAATTTAAGTCAGCATTATGATGATTATTATTATTTAAAATATTTTGTTTTCACCCATTGAAAAACTTGTAATATTTCTCACTGTTGTGTTCAAAATAAAATTTACATCTTGAAGAAAAGCTATTAAAATCTCTTAAATTAAATTAATTATAATATTATTTTTTCAAACGTGCTATTTGTACTACTGTGAAAAAATTAATGACGAATAATCACACCTATTTGATTAGAAGATTAATTTTTTTTTGAATTAAAATCTCACTTATTAAAATAATCAATTTAAAACACAATTACAAAGGAAAAGTAAATAAAATAAATTTCTAACTATTTTAACTTTTTAATGAACATATCAGAGTAATTCATATAAGAAAGATTTTCAATTTTAATATTTAAAAATATAAAGTCTTGTATATTTAGTGTTTATTCTAAATATTTATGTATTTATTCTAAATATTTAGTGGCGTAAACGTGCATAATATAAATGTATAAAAACTATAAATAAAAAAAAATTATTAAACGCAAACATAGAAATCTGTAAAGTGCATATAATATAAATGTATATGCACTTTACTGATTTATATGTTTGCGTTTAATAATGTTTACAAGAGTGAACAAATATAAGATTAAATTTTCTAGGAATTAAATTGCCAGTAAATTTTAATCAGTGAAAAATTAAGGAAACATCATTTTACATATTGAAAAGTTTTAGATTAAAAATTTTATATTTTTACAATAAAGTAAATATATGTAAAATGAGTTATTTCTGATTTTATCAATTTATAGTTTTGACAAAGTTTGTACAAAGATTCGATGGAAAACTTTTTGTAGTTTTAATTGAATTTAAAAACCTATAAAGGGACAATGAAAATAAGAGATTATTTTTGGAACAAATATTTGAAAATAGAAATAATTTTTAACTCTCATAAATTCAACGCTTCTACCAAGAATTAATTTACTATAAGATAGGAATTGTGAGAATCATAAATCTGCCTTCTCAATTGGATTATTTTTCTGATGAAATTACTCCTCTTTTTTAAAAGGTCTTTGGAAACAAATTTCATTCTAAGAATGGAAATTTATTATAAACCGGTGAAAAACATAATAAATGAAAATTCTTATTTTTATATGCTAAACAGTTAAACTACCCACTCAAGAAATCGATTTAATCTGTGCAAAAAAAATGCCCTGAAATTTCAGCAAGAAAGAATCTTGACAAAATATTTCAGAAAGAAACACATAAAAAAACATAGTTGAATTTTATTTTTATTTATAGAAGTAGAAACTCAAGTACTAAATGTTAGATTTATTATGTATATTATAGATACATTAGTATATAGTATATAATAATATATAAATGTGTAAAAGTATGTGTTTATTTTCAATCTATTTGCATCTAAAAAAGATATAAAAAATAATAACAAAAATTAGACTTACACATCTCAAACTGATATATTTCTATGTATATATTTTTAAAAGCTCATATCATTGATTTTAAATTGATTATCAATAATGTTAATGGAGATAAAAACTAGATTATAATATTACTGAACGGAAAATTATTTAAACCAAAGAAATTAGTATTAAATTAATTAAAGATAATAAATGAATTAGAAATAACTAAATATCCATGAAATAAAGTATATAAAACTAATAATTAAAATATGTTAAACTATTCTTAAACGTAAGAAAACTTGAATGATTTTGAAAACTTTTAAGCCTGATATTGTTGTATTAAGCACAATTTTATATTTAATTTAAAATTTTTCTCTGAGAGTAGAAATGAAGAACGGTAAATATCATTTGGTTTACATTTCTTTCTCTCTAACTTAAATATTCATTATCTTATAGTAATTGTTAAAATCTTTAAATAGAATGATGTGCTTAGAAAGTTAACGATGTGTAAATATTTATCTATGCTATTTTTTATAAAGCTTATTTTTCTTAATTTTAAAAGAATGTACACCATTTTTTAAAATTTATCACTCATGTTTATATGAAACAATTACCATAAATTGATTCTAATGTGATTAATTTAAATATTTTCAGTTCTCTGAAATATTTAATACCTATTTCCATCAGTTAAAATGAATCAGATTTCTCTCTATTTATATTAATTAGAAGTAAGACAAAAACAAAATTTATGTAAGGTATTGTTTGGGGAAGGATAATTTATTTTTACTTACAAGTACAATTTATAAAAGCACACTTATGAGAAACTGCATACAATTAATACAATTAAATACTTTTTCATTTAAAATAATGATCATTTTAAACTTTTGATCACAATATATAGATATATTTATGATTGAAGAAACATTTAATATTTTATAATTTCAGTGTATTTTTATCTTACTGTGTGATTAATGTTTTCGTAATGAATGTTATATAAAAAATATTGTAACACATAATATTGCATCTTCTTCCTTCCACTTAAGCTAATTAACATTCATTTCCTATAGATGGCGCTGTGTTAGGTCATGTGATTCCATTTCTTCATAATACTGTACTTCTAGCTTTTTCTCTAGTCTTGTTGTTGCTGTTGAATAAAACACTTTAAAGAAACCAGAGGCTCGCACTGACTTATTATGTCAAACCAATAGCCATATTTTATCTCGTGCTACAACATCTGGCGCCCAACGTTAAATTCGCGCAGTATTTGGCACTGCAACTGAATTTCGAGCAATATTTACCCGCTCAAATTGGAATTTCCGCTCAAATATTTTACGCTCAAATTGGAATTTCCGAAAAGGAATTATGGATGACAGCTGTTTGATTCAACGCAAAGTTTTGCGGACTGCTGTAACAAAAACCATTAAAGATATGGATACATGTATCGCAGCCAACAATGTTAAAGAGGCATCCCTCGCATTTTCTATACTGGAAGAAAAATCTGGGAGGCTGTTTGAAAATGATGAGAAAGTCATACAATATCTTTCTTCAACTACCGAAGAAACAGCCAAAGGTAAGGCTTCCTCTTCTGCCGAGATCATAGAGGTTGAATTTGAAAGGTGTGAAAACTACCGTGATGATTTTACTTCTGCGAAACTTCGCTTTGAGGGGTTCCTACAAAGCTCTGCAAATCGAAATAAACCGAAGGATTCCACCGATCGAATCTCCATTAATTTGCCTAAACTGGAACTTTCAACTTTTGACGGTAATCCCAAGAATTGGTTTTCTTTTTGGACCATGTTCCAAAAAATTGTTGATGATCCTAAATTGGAGGACGACATTAAATTTGCCTATCTGATGCAGACAACCGAGGGTAAGGCTTTCGATTTTGTTCAATCGTATCAAGTTTCTAAAAATGAATATAAATCTGTAATTAAACATTTAAAAGCGCGTTTTGCTGATGATAAAATGTTAATTGAATTGTATGTACGCGAACTGTTAAAACTTATTTTAAATCAATCGCAGAATATGCCTTTCATTAACTTAGTAGATCAATTAGATGCGCATTTGCGCTGTTTAGAAAATTTGGGTGTAACTAAAGAGAAATACGCATGCATGCTTTACCCACTAGTTGAAGCTTCTATTCCTGAAAATATTTTGATTGCATGGGAGAGAGAGAGGAATTCAACTTCCCGATCAGGAAATATGAATAATGACCTTGAACTACTCATGCAGTTTCTTCGGAATGAAGTAATAGGCAGTGAACGGATTCGAATAGCTAAGGGTTTTTGCTCAATGGATAAAACCAAAGTAGATAAAATAAATAAAACTGAATCCGATCGTAAAATAAATTCGGCGCCTCTTGTCCCGACTGCAGCTGCATTAACAACTCAAACTAAAACAGATGCCCGAAGAGGCTATGATAGACATAACAGGGCTGAGTTATATTGCTTATTCTGCGATAAGCCCACGCATAGAAGTAGTGACTGCTTCACCGCTCAAAAGTTTACATTAAAGGAAAGAAGGGACAAGGTACTTAGGGCAAAGAGATGTTTATCTTGTTTAAGAATTAATTGCCGCGCTGATAAATGTACAATGAGCCTTCGATGCATAGTCTGTACTAAAAAACATTATCCGATATTATGCCCCAATTTAAGCAAACGGGAAGAATCTGTTGCATGTATTAACAAAATTGAGACAAATAGTGTCGTGAGTCATAGCTCGTCTCATTCAGCGGATGTTTTATTACAAACACTTCAAATAAGAGTGTCAGGCCCTTGCAGGTCAAAAATTGTTCGTTGTTTATTCGATTCAGCGTCGCAGCGTTCTTATATAGCTCGTGATGTTGCAGAGTATTTAAACTTAAAACATGACCATTCTGAGTTTCTAACGCATAGTTTATTTGGCGGTATTGAAACGGAAAAAATTAAGCATTCAGCTTTAAAGTGTGAGCTTCAGGAAATACGCGGAAACTTTTCGTGTGAAGTAGTATTGTTGGACAAAGAAACTATTTGTGGTACCGTTCCTAAAATAAGTAAAATTGATACTAAATGCTTCACTAAACTTGGTATTTATTTATCCGATAGTGAAAATGATAATTCTGATATATCGGTCCTTATTGGTGCTGATTATTTAGGAAAACTTTTGACTGGTTGTATCAGTCAACAGCCCAATGGTTTAACCGCTGTCCAAACGTACTTAGGATGGGTAGTAATGGGGAAATCAGAATCCTCTAAAACTAGTTCTACTCATGCTATGCCCATAATTTCGCTGCATAGTGCTAGCAAAATTTACGACCTTTGGTCATTGGATATTCTTGGTATTAGAGATCCCGTAGAAAATAAAACAAAAACAGAAATCGATAGTGAAACTTTGTCTTTTTTCGAAAAAACTGTTAAATTTCGTGATGGTAGGTACGAAGTAAATCTTCCATGGATTGAAGGTCATCCTAACTTAAGTGATTTGAGAGATCATTCGGAGAGACGTTTAGGCTCCATGACTTCTAAACTTATCGCGAATGGAAAATTTGAGTCTTATGACATTTTTAAGGAATGGGAACAAAAGGGGATCATAGAACTAGTGTCAGTTAACGAAAAAGAAAAATGAAATGACATGCAGGTACCTCCCTCACAGAGCTGTTTTTAAGGAATCTAGTTTAACAACTAAAATACGGCCCGTATTCGATGCTTCGTCCAAAGATGAAAATGCCGTTTCCTTGAATCAATGTTTAGCTACAGGTCCGAATTATATTGAAATGATTCCCAATATTTTAAATATATTTCGCAAGAATAAAATTGGCGTAATTTCTGACATAAGCAAAGCATTTCTTCAAATAAGCGTATCTCCTTCCGATAGAAATTTTTTCGCTTTCTTTGGTGGGAAGACTTTGAAAAACGCAAAATTAAAATCTACAGACATTGTAGAGTGGTATTTGGCCTTTCATCAAGTCCATTTTTGCTTATGGCAACAATTTATCACCACCTAGATAAATTGAAAGAAAATGGGAATGATATCGCTCTAAAATTGAAAGATGCATTTTACGTTGACAACGTAGTGACAAGCGTCGAAAACAATCTCGAGTCGGAACAATTTTCAAAGACGGCTTGTCAAGTAATGTCCCAAGCTGGTTTTGAGCTTACGGGATGGGTTTTTTCTTCTCAAAGTGAAAATCGGGATTTAAGTGACTGTAGATATTCTCCTGTACTTGGTCTTTTATGGTATCCCGATTCAGATACAATTGCGTGTGATGTTAACTGCATCACAACTGAAATTAATGATAAATGTACAAAAAGGCAACTTTTGTCGATTTCGCAAAAAATTTTCGATCCAATCGGTTTTACCGCACCCGTAACACTCATTCCAAAGCTTCTAATGCAAAAAGCGTGGAAAAACGATAAGCTGGGATGGGATCATAAACTTCCCTCTGAAATTGTAGAGGAATTTAAAATTTGGCTTTCTAACTTGGGTTTTTTGAAATTTATTCAAATTCCGCGTTATTTCGGGGGATTAATTGCTGAGTCAACTACTACCATTCACATGTTTAGCGATGCTAGTGGGAGGGCATTTGCAGCGTGCGTGTTTTTGCGTATCGAATGCGAAAATGAAGTTATAATTAGATTAGTTCAGGCAAAATCACGTGTCGCTCCTCTAAGAAAGGATCCCATCACTAAAATCAAAACTGAAATGTCTACACCAAAACTAGAGCTCCTTGCTGCTTTAATTGGTACTCGTTTGGTCCAGACAGTCAAAACTTCCTTGAACATCTCTGGTATCCCAACCTTCTACTGGACTGACTCGAAAGTGGTTCTTTGTTGGATAAAGAATACCGGAACATGGAAAACCTTTGTGAACAATCGAATAAAGGAAATTCATTCGAGTTCTTCAAAAGATGATTGGTATTACGTACCATCTCAAATGAATGCAGCAGACATTGCGTCTCGTGGATGCAACGCCCAAACTCTCTTTTGTCTTCGTTGGTGGGAGGGTCCCAAATGGTTAGAAAATCGAGACTCTTGGCCAAAAACTGAAAACTGTGATTTTTCCGATGCATTGGAACTGGCAACCACTGAGTTAAAACCTACTGTTACGTCAAGTATCTCCTTAAATAACTCCGCATCCAATTTCTTTGATTGGACTAATAGAGTTTCAAAATATTCTACAATTGTTAGAATTCTGGCTTATGTAAAACGTTTTATTTCTAATGCTAAATCTTTAATAAATAATCGTAGTGAAACCATCTTAAAGGGTAACTTAGCAAATGAAGAGATCACCCAATCTGAGTTTGAAATATTCATTTATATACAAAGACAGACATTCGGAAAAAACCGCAAATTAATTCCTCCTAACTTTGTCATATACCAGGACTCCAAAGGTATTCTTAGAGTAGAGACAAAATTAATCTTCACAGGTGATGATGACTTTTTCAGGCGTCCTATCCAGCTGCCAGACAAGCATGAGCTTGTTTCCAAACTCATAGAGGAAACTCATCGAACCTTCAGTCACGCAGGTGTACAAACTCTAGTCACAATCCTTCGTGAGAGATACTGGATCTTGCGATCTAGGAAAACTGTTCGTTCAGTTGTATCCAAATGCATAATTTGCCAAAGATTTAAGTCCAAACCTGCTACTACAATGTTTGCTCCTCTTCCTGAAGAACGTGTGCGAATGTCGGCCGTCTTCGAAACAACTGGAGTAGACCTAGCAGGTCCCTTGGTTCTTCGAAATCGTGATAAAGTTTGGATTGCTATCTTCACGTGTGCAGTGTACCGTGCGGTGCATTTCGAGCTTGTCTCGGACATTTCCACACACAGTTTTCTTCTTGCTTTGAGACGATGCATCTCGCGTCGAGGGCGAGTGAAAACAATCTACTCTGATAATGGAACCAATTTCATCGGTGCAAACAACGAGTTCAAAAATATCGATTGGAGTAAAATTGTGTCTCATTCAGATTTGAAAAAGATCTCCTGGCATTTTAATCCACCTACTGCCGCTTGGTGGGGAGGTTGGTGGAAAAGAGTGGTAAGAATGTTGAAGGAATTGTTGAGACGGAATTTGGGAAAAGCGAGTCTTTGCTACGAAGAACTGTATACTGTTGTGTGTGAGTGTGAAGCCATCCTCAACAGCAGACCTCTTAATTACCTCTCCGAAGAGCCATCAGATCTTGTGCCACTAACACCTTCTCTCTTAGTACAGGATCAGACTGAATTCAGAGTCGAGGATCTTGAACAGAATGTGCTGAACCTACGCAAACGTGCGAAACACCTCCAGTCCGTTAAACAAAAGCTTAAGACGCGTTTTCAAAAGGAATATATTTCTCTCCTTAAACATTCCAGACACGTCCATCAAACCCCACTTAAGGTGGGAGATATGGTATTAATCAGCTCTGATGGTAAGAAACGTGTTGATTGGCCTTTAGCTAAAATCATTGAAATCTATAAAGGACGTGATGGTGTTTCCCGAGTTGCAAAGGTCAAAACTGAAAATGGTGAGGTGGTTCGACCATTTCAAAGATTGTTTCGTTTGGAAACATCGGGTATTTTAAGTAAAACTTTGAGAACTGCCAAACCTGTTAAATTGTAATATCAATTTTGTATTGGTCTTCATTAATGCTTTTTTCCTTAGCACATGTTTAGATGCTTTATGTATTTGTAACAAGCTAATTTCATTTGAATTTTTAATGTTCAATTTTTAACTTGAAATTTTAGCTAGATTAAAATTTTTAATGTTCAATTTTTAACTTGAAATTTTAGCTAGATTAAAATTTTATCCTTTTGCGGTTGGAGCATGTTGCATCTTCTTCCTTCCACTTAAGCTAATTAACATTCATTTCCTATAGATGGCGCTGTGTTAGGTCATGTGATTCCATTTCTTCATAATAGTGTACTTCTAGCTTTTTCTCTAGTCTTATTGTTGCTGTTGAATAAAACACTTTAAAGAAACCAGAGGCTCGCACTGACTTATTATGTCAAACCAATAGCCATATTTTATCTCGTGCTACAACACATAAACTTGAAATATCATACTCAAGTTACTTATAGGAAACTTCAACAAACACAAGATTCGACTCATATTTTAGTGAATTCATATATAGCGAAAATAAAGAAAAATCATTATTTTTATGGCTTAAGCCAAGTATCGTTATTTTTCATATATAATTGTTGCTTATATCACATAATTGTCCATATAATGTTAAAAAAATAATTGCATTGATAAACAATATAAATAACAAAAATCCCTTTCTAGAGAAGAGATAAGCATATAAACGATATGAATTATAGTAATTCATATAAAGAAAAATTAAAACATTTTAATCCAAATTAATAATGCACTTGATATTTCAAATGCTGTTTGGACAAAAAAATGTCATCTGAAAATTGATATTGTTCAATTTTTATTTGAAATATAGTATAATTTTTATTTGAAATATAATATAATAACGCACAAAAGTCATTAGATATCACATGACTTTTGTGGGTCATTGGAGTTTACAATAACTAGCGGTGTAGCAAATATAATTTTTAATTGTTTTAGTTTTCTGTATACATTAAAATGTATAATTTTTCTTATAAATCATTCTAATCGCAAGTTACATTTCATGTCATTTACTGCCAAAAAGTTTGCGTTTACATTTTATTATATTAATAAAAGAAAATTCTACATATTTGTGTTGAATTCTTTTATTTTATTGAAATTGAAAGTTTATAATTTACATTTATTAAAATCCATACATCATTGAACTTAATTTTTTCTTTATATATTTTATTCATATTTTTGTAGAATCATTAATTTAAGAAGTTAGTATATTCTAATGGTACCGATTTAAATAAAAGTATATTTATGCAACTTTTTAAGCAGTAAAAATAGTGTAAATTAAAACTAAAAATTAAAAAAAAATTAGTTCTATTCTATTTTCTTTATTTTTTGTTAAAAATAAATTTAATAAATTAATTTTTATTCATAACTATTTTTGACACTCATATTGATATCTTACTTTTATAAATTATGTAGATACAACATATTGAATGCCCTTAAAATGAAAAACATTATCAATTTCTTTCAATTAATTATGTGTTTATCTGTATTTCTATTAAGATACCCAGTTCTGAATGTGTCTATGGTTATTAATATTTATGTAGTTATAATATAATTTCCAAAATAATATGGAATAGTAATTATTAACAAATATGAGTTTAGTTTCAGTAACTAATATTTATTATGTAAAACTTAATATAATTTATAAGCCATAAAGGCATGCTTTTATAAAGATGCTTGTATGAAGTATGTAAAATAATTTATTTCCATTTAAGGTTGTATGAAGAAAAAATTATTTGTTATAAATAACTTTATAATATATATATATATATATATATATATATATATATATATATATA
>JAPDSC010131108.1:116748-141934 GCA_026290005.1 Latrodectus geometricus | reverse complement strand
ATATATATATATATATATATATATATATATATATATATATATAATATGTCAAAAATACTCTTTTTGATTAAGTAACCTTATTTTATCCTTCACTCAAACAATCCATCTGCAAAATTTTTGATAAAGTAGAGAAATCTACAATATTTATGAATTTAATATATATACATAGATAGATTTATCAAGTAGATTAATGATAAATAATTCTGCAATTTTGTTCGGAATTACCTGATATTTAATTTTTTAACTGTCAAATGTCCATATATCCTAGTCGTGATACCTAGTTCTGTATAACACTAATATTTGATATAGTGAATTCATTATTTCTGGCAGAAATAATATTAGTAATGAACCACCACAAGAGATATAACATTCATGTGATATACCATAAAACTCTCATAAATAATTACCTTCCTTCCTTTTTAATTATTGTGGACAAAAATATCTACTCTATGACATGAAAAAATGTCAAAACTTCATATTTGCCATATTTTAATGCGATCTTTCTTTCCGTTCTCTTATCTTAATATCGTGACACGTACTCCTTTGAAGAAGAATTTAGTTAGACTTTAATTAAGTCTCCTTGAAAGAATACGGATTATTACCAAGAAGAAACTCCTAAAAGTTTTTATAACAATGCTTTCTTTTAGCATTGAATTAATTTAAAACTTAAGTAAGTTCTTTTATCGCATTAAATTTTCAGTTTAATTCCAGAAAGTCCTTTTTAATTTTAGATTAATTCTTGAATGTAAGAAGATTAAATACCTTAATGTAAGAAAAGGTGACCTTGCAAATAATTTTAATTGAATACACTGTACTGATTTCATTTACTTATCAATGACATAAAAAAAAGAGGTAAATACTATATTATATGCAAAATGAAGCTTGAGACAAGATTTCTAGCATATTTCTTTATTCAAATTATCTTCCGTCAAAGCATTGTGCTTTTAAATTTGTTTTTAAAATTAATATAATTGATAAAAAATCGACTATAAGCATTTAATATAATATAAATCACTATAACTGAAATTATCTCAATTATTTTTTTAGACCAAATTATTTATTTTTCTTAAATTCAAGATATTAATTTATTTTTATTTAAAATAAAGATAATATTAGTTTGGGGAAAAAGTAATCCATTATTTTTTCGATAGACGCCTGTAGTGTTCGATATCTCGTGAGGTATCTATCAAACAATTTCAGATTTATGCTCGTTGGAAAGGTGACATTTGACACTAAAATATCCTCTTGCGATTTTTTGTTTGATTAATTCAGTTACGAGTACAAGGTTTTAAAAATGGAAGACAACAAACAGAAAATTCGATACATTTTCGTTTTTCTCTTGTAACGGCGAAAAAGATTGTCAGGTGGCTAAAATTGTGAAAGGTGTTTATCGTCCTATATAAGACTGTAACAACCAGTTACGTACAATTTTTGTTTCGTCGATTCCGTTCGGGTATTTTTGATGTTAGAGATGCACCTCGCATGTGGATACAGCATCGTCGAAAATGTCTATAAAATATCAAAAATGATCGAAGTTAACCGCATGTCAGCAGTCGTAACATGCAAGACCTAAAAATCTACATGAAAGCTGTTTTAAACCTTTCTACAAAGCGAATCCAAAAACAATTACAAAAAGTTCACGTGAAAATAATGGACTTCTTTTTCCTCAACCTAATATATAAAACATATAATCAATTCAAAATTCAACTTAATCTTTTTAAATAATATACAAAATCTTTTGAAATGCTAAACTCTATTTAATTTAAATTTATTGTAACTATCATATATTTTTATAAAAAAAAAAGAAATATTCTGAAAAATATAGAAAATTGTGTAAATTTATTTAAATATATTTTCTTAATTATACATAATATATGTTCATTTAAATAGAATATATAGAACAAACGGGAATATAATATAATTATGTGCCTATTTCAAATGCGCATAATATTTCAATAGAATTATTGAATTTTTATCAAGAAAATAATTGTATTTGTCTATAGGTGATAGAGGTATATTATTTGTTTACATACAAGCCGTAGTATTTTAATAAATGCAAAAACAAATTGAATAAAAGTGGCTTATGTAAACATTTAATTTAAATCATATCAAATATAATTTTAGAAGGTATGAAAATTTTTAAAGCTTGCTTAGACTCTTTGAAAAAGTTAATGTTAAAGAAAATATTAAAAATATTTACCATTGAATTTTAAAATAATTTCTCTATTCTAAAATGATATTTTAAAATTTAGACTGTAGACATATTCAAGTATTAAGAGACATTGAAATTAAGGAAATGAAATAAAATATTTGTACTAAATAATATATTTGAGTTTTTTTTCAACTTATATTTTTATTTTAGAATTTATTGGAACTTATATAGCTTAGGAAACTTATATTAAGGAAATTTTTCGTTCTAACTATTACAAAAATTTTTAGCAGGCTAACCCACAACAAATGTGAAATAATATTTTCTAAAATAATTATTGCAATTTAACTATTTTGATTGAAGTTTTATGGTTGACATATTTTTCATGTGGATAAGTGGAAATAAGTAGATGTTGATTAGAGATTCTACATGTGGATAAGCGATACCATGACTTCTTTTTATATTATTCCTGTGGGGTATATAAAGTTTAATCATCATTTCGAAAATTTCCTATTTTTAAAATTTTATTTAAAATCAGAGAAACAAAACATGTATATGGCTTTATGAAGTGATTAAGTATTTCTATTTCAGAAACATTTTTCAGTTATTTTTCTTTAAAAAGAATTTATGGTATCGTTTAACCATATGTAGAATTTATAATTCAATAAAATCTAAAAATAATTGAAAAATATTTCTGATAGAAATATTTAATCACTTGATAAAACTGTTATTTTATTTCTCAGATTTAATAATAAATGTTTAAAAAAGGAAATTTTCGATATGATAATAAAATTTTATACCAAAGAGATAAAATTTGAGTTTCACATAATTTATCTCTTTTATTAAATGCAACTATTTTTGTTGCATGTGTAGATAAATAAAGAAAATATTATATTTTATTATAAGATTTTTGAAAAAAAAATTAAAATAAATCTAACAAATCAGTTTTCCAACAAAAACCATAATTTTGGTTTTTATTTCAAAAATAATGCATACTTATCAGTGGAATTAAAAATTTCGCATTCCATCAAATTAAAAATGTTGAAAGCGTATATATTTGAAATGAATTCCTAAATGAGTTAACTATAGATCCTTTGTGCCGTATAAGCTGCTATCAACATTAAATACAGCATTTTTAAAATTGTTATCAGAATATGATGAAAATAAATCCCTTATATTTATATACAGGTATAAGGAAGGATCTGCTAGATATTATTTCTTCCTCAAAGATGTTGAAAAATCATTTTTAAAAACGGAAACTGATTACTTTCAAAATAAATAGCCTAAATATAATAAAAAAACATATTATCTTTTTACTGGTATATTTGTTTATAAATTTGAAATTGGTTTTTAGTTTATCCCGATAATATGATTTTTTTTTAAGAAACATTTTTTAACTTCTGTTACTTTGCAAAGCATTATAAGAAATTAAAGAGGTTTTAATTTTAATTTATATTGAAAAGATTTTAAATCAGCAGTGATAATACTTAAATACTATATAAAGGTCATGAATTTAGTATGAGTAATTTAATGTTTCAATATTCTAAACAGTGCATGTATGTGTCTATTTTGAAGCATAAGAATCTTACATAATATTTTGTCATATATTTTAAGCAAATATTATTATATTATAATTTAATAATTTTACGTAGTTAATAGTTTCTTAGCGTATTGTAATTTATGATAGTTCTGCTTTATTCTATTGTCGTTTATTTAAGAAATCAAGCAATTTTCTAGCTTTTCAGTAGATACGATTAATTAAAATTACCAATGAGCAAAATTTTGGAATAATATGTGCCTTTGTTAAAAATTTCAATAGGCAATTTTCTATTTTGAAGATATTTAAATAATAGTTAGAAAATCATATATTGGCTTGTTAATATGAAATATAATTTTAATAAGCTTAATTTATATGTTTTATCGTCCTGTATTTTTATATTTATAAAAGTTGTACTGCATCTCCTAAATATTAATTAACACTTTTTCATAAAAAATAATTACATATTTCATATTTTTACATTTTTTGATATTATTAGTAGGTTGATTTTTATAATATAATTGCAGTCAAATAAGAATTCTATGATTTCTATCATTTCTTGGAATTTTACTAGTTCTAGACTATAATAAACTCCTACTACTTGATTTTCTGTCTCATTGGCGTTTTGAAAGGTTAAAAGTCATAACAAGGGAATTTAAATGTTAGAATGTTAAAGTGAGATACAAATAATATATTCGTAGCAGAAAATAATGAATTTTTCTTAACAAATTCATGTTTCATGTATAGATCCCACTCATATAGAAAATACTAAAAATGACCATAATCAAATGACCTTAATCAAATAAATGAATTAATAAATAAAATAAAAAATATATCATTTAGATTTTAGACAACGATTAAAATAATAATTTTTGAATGAAAATATTTCAAAAATTATAATATTAAAAAAAATATTTTTAAACTATATTCCTTAAAACATAACAATTTATTGTCTATAGAATTTAAATGTTATTTTGGAATATGTTAAAAATATAGTAGTGGGGGTTGTTTTTGTTGTAACCGATGGTATAAAGTTTTAAGTATATTTTCTTATTTTAAGATTTTCCCTATGTAATATTGTACATTAAGCCAGGATTTTTAACTAATTTATCTTTTAACTATATATATATACATATACGTGACTCTTTTTTTTAACGTAAATGTTTATTTCATTAAAATTTCTAAAATGTGTTTCTACTATTTTATCAATTTGCTTGCAATATTATTGTTTCAAAGATTATACTCTATAATATATTTAATAAAATATTTCAATTTTAACTTTCATGTTTTCTTTTTTAGATAAGATACTGTTGCAATTATCCTTATTTTTTAAAAGGTATAATACTGAGAAATATATTGATGACTTTTAAGGATAATGTTTAAATAATTGTACTAATCTGAAAATGCTAGATTAGGAATCTTAGTGAATTAACCGAATTTTTATTGTTAAAATAAAAAATCTATTTTTTCATAAAACTAAAAATAATAGACACCGTTTCTCTTTGTAATCTTTGACTAAGTTTAATAAATAAGTTTAAATATCAATTTAGATTTTAAAAAATTAATTGTCTGAAACAGAAAATTTATTTAATGTATTTTTTAAAATAAATTTCAGTATAGGTATGGACTTAGTTTCTTCTAAGTAATATATAAAAGACTCGTAAGAAATGCAAATAAATTTTTCTTGTAATATATATTCATAAAATAATTTGAAAATATTTAAATCATGTAAGAGCTTAAAATTAAATATATTTCGTTAAAATAGAAGTGATATATATATTTAAAAAAATAATTTTCAAGCTTTCATAATATATTTAAATTTTTTTTGATAATTTTTATATTCGAAAGCAAGCATGAAATCTAAAAAAATATATATGACATTAAGTGTCCTTTTACTCTCTTAATTACATAATTGACATAAATTTTACCAAAATTATGAAAAAATATTAAACGTGCATAATGAAAATGTATTCAAAATGTTTTGTTTCCATAGTAAAAAAAATTAAAAATTAATGACAAATCGACTCAAATGATGTGATAATACACTAGCTAATGAAAGTTTCAATAATTTAAGTAATTAAAATATAATTAACATAATGAAGTATATTGGAAAAAGTAAAATCGGATATAATCATTGATTTTCTCATTTGCTTTATTAATATTTTGCAATAAAATCATAAAATTAAATATTATAAATCAATTTTACTAAAAATAATAAAAAAACTTATGAAATTTTTATCACTTTTATTTCTGTTTATAAAGTGGTTATAATAATCATTATAATTTTTTACAATATTTTATTTTAACTTTATTCATTTTTGTTAGTAGAAATCTTCATATCAGGCAAAATATAAAAATAAATTCTTTAGCAGAATATTATGTAAACAAAAACAAAAATATAACAAAAATTAGTCTATTCATTAAAATCAGTAAAAATACAGTTTTTTGAGTCAGTTTACAACTTACAAATAAATTTGCAAGTTTTAGTGAAATCTAAATTATAAGCAAATTTATTAGTTAAGTGAAAAAAAATTCGTTATTTTATGTTAAAAATATTAGAAGATTTTATCAATAAGAAAGGATTGAAGGATGTACTTGAAGCCAAATATTTATATTTGATGCTTACACTTGAAACCAAATAGTGTTTTAATTTCGTTAATGAGATCAAATGCAAGAAATAAAATTAAAATATAAATACTTATGTTAAAAATCAAAGATTTTTCGTCTGTTTCTCATATCAAAATACATTACATTCATCAAAATAATTTCCACAAACTGTAGACAATACAATTCAACTATACACAAATCTATCATAAAATTCCGCTTAAGGAGATAAACTAAGATTTTCTTTTTCATCACATTATTTATAACCATACATTTTGAATCCTGGATATAATTAGGATAATTAAAGAGATTAAATTTATGTCCAAAAATGTAATTTTTACTGATAATTTATATATTGATCTAAGGTCTTATTGTGAAAAAGAATTACAATAAATTACTATTAGATTTTAATTAGTGTTTTGAATATTTTTATCTGAAGTTAGAAATGGTTAATTCTATTTGTACGAAATGCAAGAATTCTAAAAACTAACATGAATATCTCTCAGGTAATATGAATCTAAGTTTATGAAATCAAAAATTTATATCATTAAGTTTAATGAGTTGAAATATAGTGAAATGATTAACTAAAAAATAAAATTAATTGTTGAAATGAACTCTGCTAATTATTAAAATGAGAATGACTTTAAAATAAATGTGTATGTCAAACTTATTAAAACCTTCAGAAAATGTAACATTATCTTCGATAATCTAAGAGCATCGTTTCAATTCCTTATAATTTTTATTCAATTCTTGTAATTTTACTATTTTTCTTAATAATATTATATAATTCATAATAATCTAAATGAAACATTTAAAATAGTTAATTTCATAAATATGAGACCAAGTATTTCTAAGAATGTTTACTAAAAATATTCTGAATTATCAAAATCATTTTATCAACATAAAAATTGAACAAAATAATTTTATTTAAATTCTTTAATAAATATTTTTCTATTTTGAACTTTTTAATATAAAATTTTCATCGGTTTCAAAGTTTGTTTTTCTAAATTATATGTTTTCTTAATTTTGCGGTTTCTTACCAACAAACTGTACAGTAATGTTACTTGAAATTTCCTTAATTTTTCTCCCCTTTTTAAAATAAAAAAAAAAATTGCCTTTACTTTTCTTTTTAATTGTGAGTAGATAATGAGATAAATTTTAACTATTTCTATTATTTTTTTATAGTTTTTTGAAAGGGATATCTTTCTCTTCTTTTACAAATATAATCCGTTTCTGATTCATAAAAATAAAAGAAATTTAAAGTAAGCTTAAAAATAACTGATTTTCCAACTTTCCGTTCTAATTCTACACTTATAATCAGTAAATGTATGAAAGCTAAATGTTTTTACAAGACAACGTTTTAATAAGAAATGTTTTACTAATCACAAGATATAAAAGTTAATACTGAATTAATTCTAACAAATTAATTTTTATAAAAACTTCTACACTTAATTTAAAAGTAATATTATTAATTTTACTAATTTACTTCGAAAAGACTAAATTTACGAGTGTTCTAATCTTTTTATTTAAAAAAAATATCTTTTAAACATTTTTGTATTATACATTAAAAATGCTAATTTTAAAATAATAATGAATGTAATTTTAATTTACGCGCATATTTTTTAATATTTTTGAAGGACTGATGAATTATAAGTTAGGTGTATTCATAAAAGAAACCATGCTATTTCCTTTTTCATAAAGTATTCAATGTTTATTACCCACAAAAGCATGATTTCATGAAATAAGATAATTAATTATTTATTTCTTAGTGTTTGCTTTTAAACATTTTTCATTATTAACAAATATTATAAATGATAATTGAAATTTGTTCATTAAGAATAAAATTAGGATGTAATAAACATTATTTTTCTGCATTTAAACCATATGAAGTAAATTATATGTATTTCCCTGTAATTCTGAATTTGATTTTATTTAAATTATATTTATGAACAAAAGTAATTAAGAAAAATCCGACTAAAATTGATCTATAATTTCCTATTTTCCACTTATAAAAATTTTGATTGTTAAGAATTTAAAAAACATATTTTACAAAAACTAGTTCATTTTAAATACATTACTTTTGTAAAATATTTATTAAAAAAATTTAGTTGATATGTATAAAATATAAATTTTTAGAGTATTCTTTTTAATTGAAAATATTTATTACTTTTTAATGAAAATGTACCATTTGGACGTGTTTCCTGTTAACAGCATTAAATTATCGTTTGTATTGCGTTGTTTGAAAAGTCATTTCTTTATTTTCACTTGAATCAGTTTTTTGCTAGTGAAAACAAACCATTTTATTTTTATGAAAATATGCTACGACCAGAAGGATTGTAAAAGGTGTTGGACTAAAACTGAAAATATACAATTGAATAACATTTTTATTTGCTATACGTTTTTCATTTTCACGCAAAACGAAATCTTTTTTCGAACAACCCAATGAAACAGAAAAGTTTCAAATAATCTTCGGTTAGATATCACAAATCTTAATCTCAGCATATTTGGAGGATACATATTTTTATGAGATTTTTTTTAGTGATAAGTTATTTTTTAAAATTAATTTTATTTTATTCAATAAAATTATACTTTTTCATTTAACATAATTTTAATTAATAGAAGATGCCCAAAAATTTTAAAAACATAATATATTATAGCTTTAACTATAGATCTCTAATAAATAAATCTATCACTGAACAATGCTATCTTTTGAAATACTGAATAAAAGAAAATATTTTCGAATATTAAGTTATATACAAAGAAACAGAATCTGGAGAGGATTATTAACCTCCAAAGAGACCTTGTAATCTATAAGTATTTTATTTATATTACTTTTAATATAATTCAATAAAAAGTTAACTTTGTAAACTAATGTTTCAGCATATTTACTTAATATTCTTCTAAGTACTCACCTATGCTTAAATATATCTTTCCTGGCAGTACTGGTAAGAAGGAGAAATATTTTAAAGTGATTATTATTGCAACAAAATAATTTAAATAACCATGGAAATGATTTGTATCAGTTAAATAAGTTTTTTTCTAGAAAATGAAATGTTGCTCCAAATAAAAAAGAAATATTTTTTTTAATTTAAAATGATATTAATTCGGCAAATTTTAAAATAATAAAAAATTGGAATATGTAATATTTGGAAATATATGTAAAAAAAAATTCTTATATATTTTAATGATATAAAATTATCTAATAAAATTATTTTATTAATATTTAGTGTAAAAATATGCAGTATTAAGAAATCCAAAAATAGTGATGATATATGAAATATATTAATAATGAGTTATCATAAATTGATAAAAGTTTAGAGATATTTACACACCTATAAATTGTTCTTATCATTAAGCACACCACATTTTGTAACTATTTTTTGGGAACTTCTAATGAAAATGAAAAAGTTTTGTACAATATTTCTCTGAATTTGCAATTCTTATAAATAATCTATAGAAAAATATAAGTATATCTTATTCTACCAATTATTCTAATAATTGAATCATTTACACACTAAAATCAATCTAGCATTCGTTTTAGTTGTTCATGGGTTAAAACTTTATCTTGTTTCCAGTTTAGGTATTCCTAAATTCCTTTTCAAGTTTAGGTTGTGGACCAGTTTAAAATATAGATCATAATACTTTTATGCGTATGTATAAGTATAAAATTGACGAGTAAATGGCTGACAACATCAAGCTAATCATTAGATTTTTTAAAACGTTATAATTTTAAAAAATTCAAAGAATCATTTAATTAGTTTAACATTCTGAGTAATTTCATTCTGAAAATGTAACTATGTTCTTAATAATTATTATCAATATGTAATTAATGGAGTTTTGTAACAAAAGTTGGTCATTTTTAAAGACATTTATTGTACGTTTCCATTGTATCAAAATATGGGAATGCTTATGATTTGTAAACAGGGACTACATGCTTGATTAAGTTGGAATATGAAATAAACAATAGATTCACAGATGTAGTTAAGTTTTATTGTTTTCTGAGTTGAACGTTTTATAAATAAGATTTTTATGAATTTCTTATCATTAAAAGCATTTTCCGAAATTTTATACTTAGAATACTTACTTATATATAAAGATATTTAACGAAATGATTGAAAAATTGGTCCCTTCTTTTATAATAAAATTAGTTTGATTTTACCTTATCTTTATCAGTCAAATGCATTTTTACTGTTTTTTTTATTTCGATAATACATTCTTTCAAAAAATATCTCTGAAAACATTCTTTTAATGAAATATTTAATAATTTTCCGTATTATCAAAATATTTTGATTGGATCAAAAACTGCACCTGCACCTGTTAATTTAATATATGATTTCTTACTTCTATAAAAAATAAATTTATTAGTTTCCTTTTTATTTTGATTAAAACCTGTGACATAAGGGAAATACATTAAATATATTTCATAAAAAATTAAGTTTTAGAATTTTTAAGTAAAAGAAAAATGATTCACAATTAATAAAACATCTTAATACTTTTTTTTTATTTATCTTTAGCAGAAGTATTTTTCATTACATAGCTTCTTACATGCATTGTTTCTCTTACGTAGCATTTCTTTTCTTAAATAGATTCTGCAATTTTCAATCATATACTTTAATGTTAACACAACACAATAACCACTAACACATATTCACTTAAAAGTAACAATTATAATATTTCAAAAATGTAAAACTCATTGAGAAAGATCACATGTATTGCAAAACCTTTAACTGTGATTTATATAAAATGATTTAATGAAGGACTGAAAGTAATTGTGTAGAATTAACCATAATATACATAGAATTAAAAATTTCTAAAAATACTTGTTAAATTTTATTTTTCTTACAGAGTTAGATTGCTTTCGTAGTAACAAATGCAATGACTATTTGAATGCAAATTGTTTTCAAAGTCAATCTTCACAAAAAGATTAACTTTTAAGATAATTATACTTAAGCGAGAATTAGATGAATGATAACTATTCTTATTTAAAAGATAATTATGTTTACTTTCAGTTTTTTCTTTCTTAGTGAGGATACAATATTTTTAAATCATATAGTATAACTGATTAACGTAGTAAATAGTAAAATGATATATTTCCTACAGTTATGCAATAGTTATTACATTTTTCTCTAAATATAATTAAATATTATTTCTTTATTTTTTTGCTGATGTGGAATATCAAAATTGTTCAAAATTCAAATTATTAAATGTACTTAAAATATTAAATTTTAATATAATCATGTAATTTAATATAATCTGAAGTAACATTAAAGTCTTATAGATGTTATTAAAAATCAAAGTTTTACATAAATGTATTAACATTATTGTGTAACTTTCACCATTAATTGTTATGTTTTACATAACCAATAAAGTTTAAAGTTATAATAATGTTTTTAATAAATAGTCAATATTTAAAATTAACTAAATATCAACTAAAATATTTAAAATAGTTATTGCATTCTTTCAAGCAAATAATAAAAATTTAGAAATTGAAAAAAAAAATATATATAATATATTTTTTGACATGTTTTAAATATTTAGGTAATGATAATTGTAAGTAACCTCAATAAATAATGATATTTTAAAAATTGAAATTTTGTAATGATATATTGCAACTCAATTTATATATTCAGAAATAAACTATATTGTTATTTAATATAATTTATAGCTCTTCCACGCGCCTTTGTATTTTAGCATCCTTAATAAATTTATGAAATTTAAATATTTCTCAAGATTTAAATATTCCTTTTTATAATGTATTTTAATAATATATTTCACATTAAAATTAAAATTTATATTTATTTATTTTGACATTTCACTTAATATATAAGTTTTTTTAATCATTTTTAATTTTATTATCACGATTAGTACACGAATTTATGGAATATTTGTAATGAAACAACATTTTTAAAAATGAACATTTCAAAGATACATAATAGGAATTAGAAATTAATTAATGCAGATTTTTTTTACATTGGATTTTATTTTTAACAAAATCTTATCTTTAACATATGCTATACTAATTTATTGAATTAAATCGCACATTTTTCAAAACAATCTTTTTTAATCTTATTCACTTTATCTTAGATATAGTTAATATATACAGCTCAAACGTGTAAACTACATCCATTTTACGCTGATAAATATTCATAGATTTATCCTAAAAGAAACTAAAAGTAGAAAATTCTCTTAAAAGAAATATCTTTATAAATTAAAATAAGACAAGAATGTGACGATGAACCTATTATTTTGCTTTTATGAAAGAGAGGCTTTTATTGTATACCGTCTGTTAGAAGTCATCCAAATCATTATTTCTCATAAGCAATTGAGCTTTGGTAAATTATGTAAAATAAAGAAAAAACAACAAACTCTTTTTTTGGCTGAAAAATGGCATGTTTAGAGAAAGGAATATATTTTAGTTCTGTTACACATTTTTACTTAATAATAAACTCCATTAAAACATTAAATATAAAATTAATATTACAATACAACTTTTAATAAAAATGTCATTATTTAAACATGTGTATAAAAATAGAAAATGTGTAAACAAGGATATATTTAAGCATAAAAAAATGATTTTTTAAGTCTCGTATAATCAAATTAATGTTTATCTTTATCAAGAAAAATAATTATTATAATCAAATTTAATTTTGTTTGGATTTGGAATTAAAAAAGATATCTATAATATAGACGAGGACAAAATTATTTGAAATTCTTTCTAACTATAATTTAATTTAACTCAACAGCATTTTAAAAGTATTTTGAAATGTTTCATCAATTAACTTTGATATTATAAAGTTTAAAATTCTGAAAAATAAATAAACAAGAAAAAATAAAAATATTTCTAGTATATTTATTAAAATTTTATTCTAGTAATAATTTATGAATAATTTAATATAATAACGTGTTCTATAATTATAAAAAAAAATGTCATTCAATAAAAAATTCTAAAATCTAGCGAAAATAACACATAACTTCTTGGGTATTAAGGTTATCATTTTTAAAAGAATATTTTAATTTGAGATAAATTTAATTTAATATTGCCATATTGTTGTTATTAAATATTTTATATATGTAACATATTATGTGAAAAAATTATTTAGAAACAATAATATAAATTATTTCATTTGAAAATAAAATTTCATTGTCAAGCTATCGAGAAGTATAGAAATCATAAATTGCCCTCTGGAATGGTGTTCCTGAACAAAAGTCAAAAATATTTCTAGATTTATGACCACCAGAAATGAAATTTTTCCTGACTTTTGCTCTAATGTGGGAACTACTATTTCGGCAAAAGCAAAAATGCTGTGAGATAAAACTTGTACATAACGGTGGAAGCTTTGTATTATTTTATTGAGCGAGAGTAGAATAGGTTTGAACCTGTCACTAAAACGTCTTTCATATCCTCCTTAATATCCCTCTGAGATTGTCAGCAAGGAGGAACAATATTGAAGAATTTTCTCAGACACACTATTCATTCTTCATTTTTATTTTTAAGGGATTGTCAGCAAATTAATATTCCATTTCACAGAGATATTTCTCAATTCAAGCAGGACATATAAAGCAGCGTGAATTTAAATATATATATATATATATATATATATATATATATATATATATATATATATATCGATATTTTTTAAGAAATTAAAAAATGAAAATCTGACTTCATGTTGATACATTACATAGGGAAATACATATTTTCAGATTAAAAAGATTTCTAACAAATATGAATAAAGAATAGAAGAAATTTCAGGTCAATATTTTTAGCTTAACTCAAATTATTTTGGAATTTTATATTTATTTATGCATAAAATTTAGATGAATATTCATTAACATAATTAATATTTTACTGAATTAAAAACATTTATTCAATTTTATAAGATCTTATGTAACAAACATGCCAGAAAAATGGTAATGGTGACATTCAGATTTCATGAAAGACATTCAGGTTTCTAAGGAAGTAAACCATGTATAAATAAATGGCTAAAAAAATCATGTATTTATTTTAAAATCAGTTTCAAATGAAGTGAAAATACCGAATATTTATTTTGTTAAAATATTTCATCAACACTTCCTGTTTTTTGAATAACAATTGGATGATTTTCGTAACTTAAAAAGAAATATTCAATTAGCTTGGCTATAGTAAACGTTGATAGAAATTACCGAAGTTAATACTCGCAATATACCATAAGATATATTTACAAGCTTTATTTAGAAATGATTACTGAGTGGCATTAATTTTTAATTTATAGTTTTTTATTCGTTCATTATCATTTGATTTTTTGAAATAACTTGTAATATTTTTTTATTTATTCTCTAAGCTAGAAAAATGAAAAATTCAAGCAACTACTCTTTACGTTGTGTGTGTGTGTGTGATACATTAACATTTTTCACTCCAATGTTTCACTAATCTTGTTAATTTTAAAATCTGCTAATTGAAAAAGAAATGGCAACTTAAAAATATTAGGTTATATGGAATTGGTTATTTATATTTTGCGAGTAATTATCAGAAAAATATAAAGCATGATCGAGTTCTAGTATTCTTTTATCGATATATTGTTTTCTAAACCAAGATTACATATACACTACTGGCCATTAAAATTGCTACACCAGGAAGAAATGCAGATAACAAAATGATATTTATTGGACAAATATATTATACTAGAAATAACAAGTGATTAAATTTTCAAAACATTTAGCAGGATAGATCCTGAGAAATCAGTACCCAGAACAACCACCTCTAGAAGTAATAACAGCAGTTATACGCCAGGGCATTGAGTCAAACAGAGATTGGATTGCATGTACAGGTACAGATGCCTACAGCTTCAACACGATGCCACAGTTCATCAACCGTAGTGACTGGCAATTGGTGACGAGCCAGTCACTCGGCAATCATTGACCAGACCTTTTCTATTAGTGAAAGATCTGGAGAACGTGTTTGCCAGGTCAACAGCCGAACATGTTCCGTATTAAGGAAGGTTGGTGCAATACTGGCAACATGCGGTCGAGCATAATCCTGCTGAAATGCAGGGTTTCGCAGGGCTCAAATAAAGGGTAGAGCCACGGATCGTAACACACCAGAAATGTAACATGCACTGTTAAAGCACCATCAATGCGAACAAGAGGTGACCGAGACGGGTATCCTATGGCACCCCATACCATCACGCCAGGTGATGGGCCAGTATGACGATGACAAATGCTCGCTGACAGTGTGCGTTCACCACGATGCTGCCAAACACGGATGCGACCATCATGATGCTGTACACAGAACCTGGATTCATCTGAAAAGATGACGTCTCGCCATTCGTGTTCATTGTTGATCACACCATTGAAAGCGGTCTTGTCTATGACGCAGCGTCAAGGGAAGCCGCAGTCATGGTCTCCGAGCTGAGAGTCCATGCTGCTGCAAACGTCGTAGAACTGTTCGTGCTGATACTTGTTGTCTTCCAAACCACCCCGTTTCTTGACTCATGGCTCGTGACGTGGTTGCACGATCCATTACTGCCATGCGGATAATATGCCTGTCTTCTCGGCTGTTAGTGATAGGTGGCCGTTGAGATCCCGCATGGCATTCCGTATTACCGTCCTGAACCCATCGATTCCATATTCTGCTAAAACTCATTGGATCTCGACCGACACGAGCAGCAATACTGCGACAAGATATACCGCAATCCCGGAACGCTACAATTCGACCTTTATCAAAGTCAGAAACGTGCTGGTACGCATTTCTACTTCTTACACGACGCATCACAACAACATTTCACCAGGCAACAACGTTCAAATGCAATTTGTGTATGAGAAACCGGCTGAACAATTCCCTCGTTTAAACACAATGTAGGTGTCGCTACTGGCGCCTGCTTTGTCTGAATGCGCTGAAAAGCAAATCACTTTCATATCACAGCACCTTCTTCCTTTCGCATAAATTTCACGTCTGTAGCATGTCGCCTTCTTGGTGTAGCAATTTTAATGGCCAGTAGTGTATTTTAGAAAGCATTTTGAAGAAATTATATACTTTTTATGGAAAAAATATATTGATAAAACATTTTGCAAAGTGACGAAGACTTAAAAAATTTCCTTGCGAAATTTCAACTATTATAAAATTTTGATCTTTTTAAAATAATCGATATTTAAAATTTGATAATGTCTATAAAATATGACTTTTATATCCTATATTTAAAAAATATAGTAATAGCATGCACCAGTTTTTTTTTTTATAAAATATTGATATAAATAAATTAGAGGACAAAAATTAAAAATTAACATCTGATTTATTAAATATTTATTAAAATTAATTCATTTAAAAATCAGAAATGTTGCATATTACTGTTGCATATACTTAGAAACATTTTAACGAGTGATTAAATTAATTCAATGGATATTGCAATTGATTACATTGAAATATACTAAAACAAATTTAGAAACAAAATATGTGATTTTTTTTTATTTTGTAGAATATTTTGTTCAATTTTTGTAACATAAAATAAAATAAATTCTTTTCTAGAATATGTAATCTTAAACAAAGATCCTTTTATTTGTTATTCTCAGTAAAATCCTTTTCCGAAATTTCAAATTATAGAAATATTCTTTCGAATAAGTTCACAAATTAAATCTTTTGTTTTTGGAGGACATTAAGGCAGTAAAATCGCAATTATACTGTCAAACTGAGAAACAAGATCTAACAAAGTCATTCCAATTAAATGATGGAACGATGAATTTTACAACTCTACATTTTAGAAACTATGAGAGACTTTCTCATCAAGCTGATATTAGTTAATTTCACAACTCTCTTTTTTAATTGAATTGTAGTGACATTCAATGAAATTGATTGATACACCAAATAGTCAATGTCAATCATTGATTTCGTTATTAATTTTGCTTTTAAATATATTATTACTTTCATGTTTTATTTTCTGATTATTTTATTCAAAATATTTACATTTGAGTATTTATTCTAAGTTGGGAATATTTTAATTGTGTGTTATCGTCTAATGCGATGTAAATCACAAAAGAAACAAGGCTAATATCATTCAGAGTTCGTAATTGAATCTTATCTTAGAATAAGAGCAAAGAAATTAAACCATATAAATTACGAGAAAAGATAGATATTTAAAAACAGAAACACGAAAAGAAAAATAAGTATAAATTATATTATAATTAATCTATGTGAACTCACACACACATATTTTGATTACATAAACTAAATGTTTTTATAGCATATATCAAGGAAGAGCATCGTACTTGAGGAGAAATTTCCTCTTATGTTAAAGTTAGCTGTCCTCTTAGGTTTCCTCTCATGTTGAGAGGAACAATTAGATTTCTGGCATTCATTTAGGCAATTGATTTTGATAATAACTTGTACATAAAATCAACTTGTGCTGTGGTTTGATATCCACATTATATATTAGGTCTTCTCGGTCATCATGTGAAAAAAGTGACTATTGCGGGAAATCCAAATTATGCTTTTAAATCGATGAAAAACTTAACATGATTTAAGCATTTTAATTTTTTCAATATGCAAATTAATAGCTATAAGACAAATTTTTCATGTATGCCTTTTCTGATTTATGCTTATACAGATACAAAATGTATTGAAATATCTTTCAATATTTCTCAAATATAGGATATATACTACTAATATACTTTATAAAAATTGATAAATATTTTATCTAAAATAATATGAGCTTCAACTCAAAAAATATATTAGAAATTTACAGCAGAAATTTTAATGATTCTAAAGTAGTGGTAGAGTAAATATACAAGAAGTGTATAGAATCTTTATTACACTTAGAGACAAATTTTTTTTTTGAATTGAAGAACATTCATATGCTTCCAAAATTTCATGTAAATTTCATAAAGATATTTTGAAATTTTGTTGGAGAGATTTTTACTATTTAGTGCATTTTTCCATTTCTCCACATAAATTAATAACATAACAACTAATTAACATGATTTTCTATAAAAACTAATAATCATATATCGTTCCTGAAATTTATTGGAACATATTTATACTGCGTATACTAATATTATAATGAATTCAAAAAGAAAATTTACAAGCAATATCGACAACAGAAATAATGATACTAAACTGTACATACATTCTATGAAGACAAAATGATGTTGAACTACATAAAAATGTGACACATTAATGACGATTCTAGAACTCCGTCAATAACGATTATATGTAGATAAACACTTCTGGCCATTCATAATGCGAATATCATTCATAAACAAGTGATATCTTAGTAAAATTTATTTGGCAGAGATGCAAAGATCAAATGATTGAAATTACAGCTTCCTGTGTAATATAAATGATTCGAAAACCAGTAATTAATGTAGTTGCCTTTAATGGCTATAATTACAGCCTTAAGTTTCAGCATAATACCAAATAAGTTTTATATGCATCCTTTGGGTTTAGTAGTTAATAAAAATTCTATAAATTGTTAAAGCTGATCAAGTGTAGCAACTGTATCCTTAACAAACAATCATGAAAACAATGGCTATATATCAATTAATCCAAGGGAAAAAATAGATTTAATTACTAAAAAGAAATCTTGAACAATGCGTAAAAATGTGTTCCTTTACTATAATGTAGTAATATGTCTTATGTCAAGCACTATTCATTAAAAATATAATTCATTAGCAAGGTGGTGTAGTGGTACGTTTCACCCTTACAACGCAAAAATCCAAGGTTCTATCCTCTAAGGCTAGGCAAGGTCAACTGAATCTTTCATCCATTCAATGGGTCAATAAAATTGAGTACCAAACATGCTTGGAAACTAAACACTTGGGGCTTCACGTTAGGCTAGGTATATAACTTAGATATATGTCTTGCGTTCCTGAGTTCTTGTTTAAGAAAACAGATAGCATTGCAGGCCTTGGTGCCTTGATGGGCTTTCGTGCCACAGAGTTTAGTTTAGTTTAATCTAGGTTATTAACCGTCGACCATTCATCATTGAACAAATAAGAAGACAGCGAAGTTTGAAAACTAAGATACGAAATAATAACTGTTTAGTGTAACAGCAATGCGTACTGGAAGAATCGGAAGTGATATATAATATTATACTAAATCAGTAACACTAGAGAAGTCTCTGACCACGATGTCTCCAAAATCATACATATCTCGTATATAGTTTGAAATAGTGGAAACAGTGAAAATTTTATCACCAACAATGTCTTTTGGGCAAAAAACAAATAAAAAATGCAATTGTTAGAAATCCAGTATTATAAGTGATTGTTAAAGAAATTTTAGCAACATTAAAAATAAGTATAATCACTGTAAATCTTTTAAGAATCTTCTTGTGTAATTAACAGAAATTTATTTTTATAAGTAATTATTTTACCAACAGAATATAAGTATAAGTTTAATCATTATATAATATGATAAATGAATAATATGAAATAGCATTTTTGAAAAACTGAATAGATATCAATGCTGAAAATTTATAAATTTTATTCAGTTGAAATTTTCATTACTGCATGAAAACATTTAATTGTAAAATTGTAAATTTTTAAATTTGGTATTATTTCATCCCTCTGTATTTTTAAATGCCATTTTGGCTTTGCTGATTTTAAAATCATATAACTAGTTTGAAAGGATTTAACAAGTAAAAATAATTAATATCATTATATATTTAGTATAATATTGTGCTTTATTCATTAAAATTACAAGTTTAGAAAAAGAAAATAAATTATTTCTTAAATTTAAAGCAAATTAAAATATTTATGTATGTAAACTATTTTATTATATTAATAAACTAAAAAATATAAGTTAAAGCTATAACTATAAAAGCTTAGAAATTCTTACTTTTTTTCTAATTTTATTTATAAAAATATTATGATAATTGTTTGTTAAATTTAAATTGATAATGTATTAAAAATAGAAACATTTTTCTCTTGCAAAAGGCAAAACTCAAAGTTCATGTCAAAAATTTGCATGTGTTTCAAATAAGTACATTAACATTTCTCAAATTGTTCATAAATATACCATTCAAAAATATAAATTATTTTAAATTGTCAAGTTGTCAAGTTACTGATTGATATCGATGATATTCGAATGGTGTATTTCATGAAGTATGATATATCGATTACGATAAATACGTCATTTTAGGATATGCAAAAATTTTATCTATACAGCCTTAACTTTAGAAATTGCAAATGTTATCCTGCTGAAACAACTGAATATTTTATACATTTGATCATTCTTTTCATCGTCAGTGAAAATGTTCCTGTTATAATGATGGTGCTTTCTCTCACTGGGGAAATCGGAAAATCATTAACCTTCCGTGCAACTCTGTCTGACTTCAATCCCTATTTGAAATCTGCAATACCTTCCGAAGCAAGAAAAATATATCTTTAATGAGCCTATAATCGGGACCAACGAGATGGAAATGTTATGTTCATTTTATGAATATAAAGAATAATTTAGATGCATCCGATTCGAAGTTATTTTTATTAATGCCCTTGGCAACGAAATGCAAATATTTTGCTACGTGTGCTCTTAAGTAAAACTGGATAACTGAAAACTTTAGTCAAACATCCACTTTGAATAAAAATGAGTTTTAAAATGTATTAGAATATTTCCTGATAGTATTGTAAAATATATTTGGTTATGCTTTATTTTGAAACACATTACAAAAATACATTCCATCAACTATTTTAGTTTATTGTTGTATTTTCATTACAAACGAGTTGTGCATTATTTGTTTTGAGCTTTATATAAATGTTAGAAAAACGTAGCTTTAATTTTATTTTAAATTATAATACTTCATTTGAATAGTTTAAAGAGATTATTGATTGCTTTCCGCCAGGACATTGTTATTGTAAACATTTTCAGTAATTTTAAAACATTGATTTCGATATTTACTTTAATGAACGAGACTTTATACATAGCTAAAAAATTTATTATAAAAGTAAATAGTGAAAAATAAATATTATAAATTTAGAAAAAATTATTTTATTTAAAAACTTAGATAAAGTAGAGATAAATTTGTTAAATTTATAAATTTTTAGTACCCTTTAAACACATAAGTTTTATAATAGTAAGAATGAAGAATGAAAGATCGCATCTCTAAGAAACTATGTGCGATTAAGAATTTTTTGCACAATAATTCTAAATGTTTTTCTGCTTATTTTAGTATATGTCATAAGATTCATGAAAAAGAACAAGTAATACCCAGAATTTTAAAAAATTCAAGTAATACTTGAATTTTTTAAAATTCTGGGCTATTCTGGAATTTAATATATTCTTAGCTTGAGGGGATTCACTTTAAATACTTACGATTCCTATATTCTCATTTAAATGAGTGTAATATTATTCATTTGTATTTCGTATATTATTTCAACTCTTTATTGCTAACCATAAATCCATAATTATAATATAGTTTTCTTAAAATACTAGGAGTAACCGATAACGAGAAATCAGTATCATATCATGTGTATCATTGGTATTAATTACATTTTTATTGCTAGATATTGAATAAAACAGAAACATGTCGATAAATAAAGTTATAAATACTTTTGAAACCATAATATATATTCCACAGTCATTTTGGATATATACATAAGCCCAAGACTGTACCTTAAGATTAACGGGTCTTTGGAATACTGGTCTATAACCATGCGCCTATTAATTTTGATCTAAGGCATGGTGACAAGGCACACTGATCAGGTTCCCTACACTCATCCCATCTACCCCAATCCCACGAATGAAAGGATTTTGCATGTAAAGTTTGTCAGGTCCACATGCCGCCAAAAATCTACTAAGGGAGAATGTAGTCACCCTCTCAATGATTGGCCTTGGAAAGTAAGGGTTCACTTTGTTGATCTTACGGGATACTGTGTGATGTAAATGAGCCATTGTGGCTTCAGTCATTGAATATTTATTCTGATAGCATGGGATAAGCCAGTAGATTGACCTTAATTTAATTATTATTTTAATTGGTAAAAAATCTGGAACCAATGATGGCTAGAGAAGCGATTAATTTTCTGTATCAAAATAGCCTTTTATTGTACTCACTATATGGAATTGCTCATTAACTTGCTGAAACATAGCTTTTCCGATGATAGACAAACTAACGTAAATTCGAAAATCAGATCAAGAAAAAATCGTGCTAAAAAGTTTTTTTGCAATTCGATCTTTTCAATGAATAATTATTTGTATTTTGTATTTTGTGTGCATGAATCCACAAATCTACTTCATGTAAAATTTTTCATCTAGGTTGCATTTTCCAATAAATGCATTTCACTTCTTCAAGATAACGAAAGTCTCAAATTACAGTAAGATCACTCCAAGAGTAAAAATGATTGTCAGTCAAATTGTAATTTCAGTAAATTTTTTTCTTAAAAATGATAAATCTTTCTGGTCATTAAGACCAGACAATTTACCAAATGTTTGGTTGAATTTTTTTTTATATCTTGTATCAAATGTCATTTAATTTTATACTCATAAGATCTTGCAAAATTTATTTAATGGAAATGTCTTTTGTAAATAGAAAATTCAAGAAAACATAGATTTGAACATTTTGCCAGTAATTATGATAGACGTATTAAATTATAAAACTAGATACAAGATTCAAACAACTTGTACTATTTTATATTCAAGGCTTCATATCGAAAAAACTGTATTCCAACATCCAAACGCTTTTTAGACACTTAGAATGATACCTAAATTTGCATACTTTCTAGATACAATTAATAACCAAAATATATATTCAACTAAATTCAAATATGAAATCAGAAACTTTAAGACCAGCAACCATCTTTGGCAAAATTATTTTACCAGCTTAAAGTGGGCATTTTTCTGCTACATATTTAGGTGTTTTGAATTTTACAGTTAAATGTAAGTGCTTAGAAATTATAATGCACTTTTTTATTTCTGTACTCAAATTTTTATACTATAGAATGTGTCATGATAGACATTTTAGAAAATATTAAAAATGTATGTGTTTTATAACGTTAAAACATTTTATATTTCAATCTTTTCTGATATATTTATATATAATCTCATGTCACTAACGAATAATTGTAACAAACTATCAAGGTAAGCTAATATAAAATTAGCAAATGTATAGTTACCACACAAACTGGATTTTATTTCATTAGTGTGTAATTTTTATTTCAATATGCCCTAATTAAATCTACTCATTTTAATAATAAAGTTTAAAAAGTTATAAGAAATTAATATGATTGATAAATACATTTTTTTCATCATGTGCCAATTTTCTGAAGCATAACAAAAATATTTTGTAGTTCAGTTCCTTAAGCATTAATAGGTTAAGAGTTCAGCAAGATTGAATCATATATAACTTATTTGTTTAGAATTTTCGTATATATATATATATATATATATATATAATCCTATCAATTTTTACAGCCCTTATCTTAATCGAACAACAAGCTAAACTATTAGAATAAATAAATCTTTACAAATGATACCATTCATATCATGGTAAATTATTAATGGAATAATTCATTGTACACGAGTAAGAGTCAAACTCAATTAAGTGATTTATTTCCAATTTAATATCAGTAGTGAAACATGTGATATTTTCCTAATCCTGTCGTCTCCAGGATAGTTGAATAACACAAAACACATTCTTGGTACTCGATACATTTACAACACATTAACACACAAACATTAATATAGACGTTTTTCCACATTATTAAAACATATATATTTTATATCGACCGATAGTGGGATTTCCGCTACCCCTGGTAATCAAAACAACCGACAGTTCTTCTTTTTACGATACAATTCATCCATTCTATCACCGTCTTTCCACTCTTGGCAGATAATGAAATCATAAGTTCTAATACCCGTTAACTGTCTGACTTTCACAAAATAGTATTAGAATGGGACATAAAAATTGAAAAACACTTTTAATTTAATAAAAATTTACATTATAAAATGAACATTTTTTTAATGTAGTTTGGGTTAAAATATAGTAATTTAAAATATAGTTAAAATCAGTAAATTTTGAGGATGCATATGCCAAATAGTAAATTAGAACCATATCTGGATTAAAATTATATTATATATCATTGGATAAAAGTGACATTTGAGAATGGAAATTTTATTGCTTTAAACAAAAACATTAACTTAAAACGGATTGAAAAAATTTTTTGGAAAAAGTCCATTTTCACTGAAAACTATAACTATAATGTGATGTAAATAAGATTTACACTGATATTAGGACAATGTGAAATTATTTACATTTATCTTTTCATGTAGCGTTGAAATTAATACTTTTATTTGATAAGAAGAAATATACATAGATCTAAACTGTAATAAAGCTGAAGCATTTTTATTACGACAAATTTTAAAAGCAATATGCAGAACATTAATACATTTCTTACCATTTGCATATCTTCAAGACTTTGAAACATCAAACAGAAATAAAATACAGAGTTGTATCAAAGATATGATATAAATGTCTAATGTTATTCTTCATGGAATCCAAATTTGACAACTAAAGAATACTGCTCCTTAAAAATTGAAGGAGAACTTATAAAGAACAAGGATTTTTCAAATAGTGTATTGCATGCTTAATCCGAGTTGCCGATGTTGTTTCATTAGTCAAGTACGTGGTTTCTACTTAACTATGTCAAATAAATTGGCAGTACTTTTAAACTGAAGGAACAAATAGATATCGATCTAAGAAGATACTTTGAGTATTATTTTACAGAACGCATAATATTTTACTAAAGCTTATTTTTATTTTATGTTAAGAAGGAAATACATATCATTATTCATTGAATTCAATTAATTTTATTTTGTCTTATAATATATATAAAAAATAAATTTTATTTATAATGGTTATTTCATTTTAATTTTACTTTTAAGCTAAATTATGTAACTTTCATATAATTCAAAATTAATGTTACCATGACTTGGCATA
>JAPDSC010131108.1:83455-116648 GCA_026290005.1 Latrodectus geometricus | reverse complement strand
TATATATATATATATATATATATATATATATTATAAGACAAAATAAAATTAATATGACATATTAATTTTATTTTGTCTTAATGACATATTTTAAATTATATATATATATATATATATACATATATATAAGTTATTAATATAAATGATGTTAATAAAATAAAAAATAGTGCTTATTTGTCGTTCATTATTGTACATACTGTTCTCTAAAAGACTTGGATAAAAAGTAAAATAAATGAAAATTGTAAGGAATTCATAATTAAATCTTATATATTTAAAAAAAAATAAAAACTGATCTTTAAAATATTAACTTTTCCCATTTTTATTTTTGCAATAATCTTTTTAAAGATGATAATTATAATTTTGTTAGAAAACTGTAACGTAAAATATGTAATAATTTAAAATATGTCAAAAATATGAGAAGATTTTTAATATAAAATTAGTAATTATTTTTGAAGGATAAGAACAAGGAATATGCTACATAAACTTCAGGATATTCTTTTATTTACCTGTTTAGCTGTTTATAAAAATTATGGAAACAGTCACGAATAAAAATGGCGTATACTAATGTATTTGATAAATATTAAAATAAAAATCTAGTTGCAATTTTTTAAGAAAGGAAGTATTTATAACGGTGATATGAGGTAGCTTAAGTACTTAGATTTAAATAGCACAGATTATTATGGAAAGCTTAAAATACAGACCATAAACACGTCAATAGAGGCAATATTATACAAGCAAGAACTAAAAGAGCTGGAAATGTAATATTCTAGATTTTGAGATTTCTAAGATACTATTCTAAAGCTATCACAGCATCCGCACAACGCATTCACATTATCTCGCCAATGCTTAAAAGTTTGCTGAAGAAGAAATTGAGTAAACAAGAGGCCAAAGAGTTCTAAAGCGGATTATATTGTCTCAATATAATAATTTATACCAAAGTGACCACAAGGCTTAACCAAAATCTTCATTTTCTCTAATGTTAGTATGTCTTATAAAGAGGCATATTTATGAGAAAAATATTTACTACACAATAATTTTTTCCAATCATTAAGATCAACATAAAATGTTATTTATACATCATTACATATTAACCAGATCAATTGATAAATGGAAGATAGTTATGTGATTAAACAATTTATTTTCTACAATTTTCTTCACTGTAGGTTTATGCTTGGATAACATTTTTCATATGAATATGATCATGATCTTATGTTTTCAACTGTCAATCCAGAATAAAAAATTCTCCTGCGGCTGTATTTTGCAGTCGTGTTGTGGTCTTTTGAAGGTCAATTCAGCATTCATTATTCTGATATTTATGAATAATTTATATAGATCTTGCTGAAAAATGTTTTGAACATTCCTTTAAATATGTGGTTTGTAATAATCCTTTTGAAAAATAAATTCGGGAATGCTTGAAGATATAAACTACTTCAGATTACAGTTCTTTTCTGACATATTATTTGAAACAGGGAGTGCCTTAGCCACAAATACTTACACTTTACAGTCAATAAGATATCTTCCATGATATGAGAAGCTTACTCGTACTCTAGTGCTACGTCTACTATAGCGTTCAATGATGCAATTTTGATGGTTCATTGACCTCCATAGTTTACCAAAAATGCGGGAACGATGCTATCACGCATTAAATAATAGTATATTATGGATTTAGAGTCACTCTTTATATACTTATCAGTCAACTGAGGACTATAAATTCCAGAGATTCGCATTAAAATGACCTTGGTTAATGAATTTGAACACACAGTATACACATGATACACCAGACGTTGGGAAATTTTCGTAACAAACAGTAACACATCTATGTAATGGACTAACTTTCTATTAATTGTCTAAATGGACCTGTGCTGTCCATTAACACCAGTGCCAGTCATCTCAGGTTTTTATAGCATCTACTACCAAACTAACTATTCAAGTATAAGTAGTAGATGCTGTAAAAGTAGTCTCATCATTTCTACAGCACCTACTACTTATACTTGAATAGTTTGGCACTCGCCGGTTAATTATATCTAAATTTCTAGCCCTATCGTTTATTATGTTGCAAATAACAACTACTGTACGATGGGTATATTTTCCTTCATATTTAGAAACTTCCATGCCTTATGTTCTTTATCCTTAATTATAAACACAAATAAAATATTATGAAAATCATATCTTGATTAATAATGAAAATGTGTTCAATTTTATGGAAACAATTTGCTTTTATTTATAACTTTTTCAGGTTATAATGATAAATATGGCATTTATAAATAAATTTATAAATTGAGAATTTTTAAAGATTATATCTAGCAAGTTTTATCATATTTGTCTTATTTGCATGAATTTGTATTTAAAATAATTTTAATCCATAAGAAATTTGTTACCTTATTTTAAACTATTTATTGTCCACTGAAAACTTTAATTCCATAATTCATTAAAAATTTGTTAAATAATTTTAATTACATTAATAAATGAAAACCAAAACTTTTGACACGTTAAATATTTATTGTTAAACACATTAAGTTTTAAATTGACACTCTGGTTTGTCTCATTGTTTTTCAAATTTTGATAAAACTATGTATAAATATTGAAAACAATTAAGACTGTATAAAACATTAGCGAAGGAAAATAACATTTTAATTATTATAGTATCACCCCCCCCCAAGTAATCGGATGGTAAAATGAAATTTAATTTTCTAGCTGAGATGAATCTATTTCATTGGTACGAATAAAAAAATGTTGGCATCATTCCGAAATGGCTTCAAACCATTCATCATTTGTAGATGATGTCAGTGTTTCTGTTGTATGTATAATATATTTCGTTAAGTACACGAGACTCTTTACATAGTCGTAGAGGTTTTTTCTAGTAGTATAATTTAGATTTAATATAAAATTTAGGAACAACTAATTTTATACTAAATGAAAATATAAAAAGAATTAATATAAACATGGATATTTTTATAATTATTTGTTTTATAATTATTGTGTGCAATAAGTATAGGAGAATTTGGTAATTCTTGAATCATAAGCAATTTATTGAATTAAAAATTATATAAATTATATAAATAGTTCACACCTACAATCTATGTACGTTCCGAAAAGCTTATAATGTGCATTTATTTGCTCTCAAAGACGATGTAGTATAACAGATGGAAATGTACTTTTTTATCCAGCTCTAATAAAATATTTTAATATAATTTAGATTTTATCTCAAATATTAATTTCAGACTTTTTAATTAAACTTTTAATATTTTTCACTTAATAACGAAAACAAATTGTTCAATTTCAAATTGTCCAATAAAATAATTATTATTTTTTTGTTTCTCAGTTGCTCCTATAGGATTGTTTTCTACTTTGTACTATGCAGTCGAATGCCATAAATGAAGTAATTATAGTTTTTAATCTAGTAATATGCATCTAGTCATGCTAGTATGCAACAATCTAGTATTATTATAATTATTTTTCTTTAATTAGGTTCCATTTTATCTGAATAAAAGATTGAATTTGATTATTTATCATAAATTTAGATGAATTATTACTTTTTCGCTCTGATGCATTGCGTAAATTTATTTATAAAAATCAACTTAAAATTCAATAAAATTTTTCATATTTATTTCAATTAGCCATTTAGGATAAGAACAATTTCTTCATAAATAATTTGGTTTAAGCGATTTAACTTTAAAGGAAATTTTTGGAAGATTATCTTTTCTACTACCAAAACTAAATATTTATGTAGTATTCTTGAGAACAATTTTCATGCCTAATGTGTAAAATACTTTACATGTATGCGACAAAAAAATATTATTTATAAATTTTAATACGAAATAACATCAGTTTAAGGGTTTTAGCATACTAGAGTCCAGTTAAAGGATTCTTGAAATAAATTTCCTTGTTTGTCAGAAATGATTGCAATAACACAGAATTTATTTAAATTTGTAAATAACTATTAAGTCTATAAATGAGTAAGAATAAATTTGTTAAATAACTCTTAGGCAAAATTTACTGATAGTAATTGTCGAGTAATGTGCTATCTAAAAACGCTTATACCAGAAACAAATTTTAAACTAAACATAATTATAAATAATTGAATCGATTATTATCTTCTTATTAATCTTTCTGATTTAAAATTTTATTAACAAAATTATTTTGCTGGTGAAATAGATTGATATTGTTGAAAGGTAATTTTAATGTAACGAATGTTTTAATGTTATATATCAGATTTTAATTATTTTTTTGAAGAAAATCATGACTATGAGTTATATAAAATGTTTTAACCGCTAAAGTGTTCATGTAATAAAACTTTTAATAATACTATATATTAACCAGTAAATACTTGTATTTCATTTTGCTTTACTGAATATTATTATTTCTGCAAGATGTTTCTTGTAATATTGTTATTATATTTATATATAATTTTGCTTTTTATCCCAATAACTGTTAAAGTTAAACTGTATAGTATTGACTGTCCATATTTTTAAATTTTTATTTGCATTCAATAATTACGACAATCAACAGAGACTCTATAAATTTATGTTATATGGAGTCTTTGTTGATTTGTCATAATTGGACTAATCAGAAAATGAGCTATAGTTTAAAAATGAATTATGAACCATTACAATACTCAAAACTCAAGGTTAGCACTGAATCAATGGCTTGTGAATTATTTTAAATAATCAATAACATATATTATTTTAAGTTTCCTCATGGTGAATTCTGAGAAATATCCTTATTTAAGACAAGAAAAATTAATTTGATTTTTATTTTTGTGTAACTTGTTTTGATTTTAAAATTATCAATGAATATATACAGTCCCTCACAAGAAATTACATTACAAAGTTTATGCATTTTGCACAGCATTTACTGCTTGTTACTTATACAAATAATCAAATTTTCAAGTCAAAGAAAAGTAATTACAAAATATATGGCACAGAATATGAGACTGTATAGTGATATATGAATTCATTCTGCAGCAAATGGAAGTATATTTTATTATAAATTTATATTAACGTCAAGTCCTTATGAGGTTACGAATGTGTCAGTCAAGAATAATGTTACTTACCAAATATTATCAATATAATTACTCTAAATATATTTGTATAACTTTAACACTTATTTTTTACAATGCAATTAAATATCAGATTTACTGTGCATTGCAGACATTGTTTTAATATTTTCCTTTCAAGCTAAAGAATTGCGATACTTAACTAAGTATGTTGTAACATGTTTTAATTAAAATTTTAAACTATGTGCTTAACATAAAAATCGAGTAGAACATTTTCTTTGTGCCTTTAACCACTGGAAATGTACATAGTTATTTTTCTGCTTTTAGTTTGAGTTAATAATTACGGATTTTAAATTTAAAAATTCATGGTTTTAATTTCCACTATTTTAATTAAAAAAATTATGGTTTTGATTTCCTTTCATGTATGGATGCTTAAAACGATTAGATATGATTTTAATCAACTGGCTTCTTCTTAATTTGTTCTCTAAGAACAAAGTTAATCATAGTATCATAATATCTAAAATCAAACTAAAATATCGATATTTTACATATTCAAGTATTTTTCAGTTAATGTAAATCTACAATCTCAAATATCTTTCTTCGAAAACATTATTTGTGAAATGTATTTAACACTCTATTTCTCGTTCTTATTTTATGACAACATATATTTGTCGATTATATTTCATAATCAAATTTTCTAAAGATATATACACTATTTTAATTAGTCAAATTTTAATTTTTTCAAAATTATTCTTTTTAATAAAATTACACTTTTTCAAAATTTGTTTTCTTTCTGTCATTCTTAAGGTTTTAAACATTGCTTAAGAATTTCCAAAATGCTAATAGTTTTTCCTAATTGAAAATAAGCAGGCAATCCTATATTATTTTGTAATGTGTTAAGCAATCTGAGCAAGATGATGTGAATCCTACTTATAATGTTATACTAATTGTGAAATACATAAATTAAGCAAACAGTATAGATAGAGAATTTTAAGTTTTCCTTTTGAATACATATAAATAATAAAACATTTTTTTGTGTCTTCATTTCATATATTTAATAAAGTAATTTCAAAATTGTTCAGGTATGAGAGGTGCACTGATAATTGCAAAATGTGTATGGAGGAATAAATTTCTAATTTTAAACAAATACAAATTAAAAATTAAAATTTTTCATTTGCATGAATTGAGAATGATTCTTAGTATAATATATATTTTAAAATAATATACCCATAGTTAGTAGACATTTCATCCATTCATCAACAATAAATAAATATGTAAAACATTCATCTTTTTAAAAATCGATAAAATATAAAGGAAAATAATTTTATCTTAGTTGCTCTTACACGAATATTACTTTCGTTGTAAAATAAGTCTGAAAAATTTCTAATTAAGTAAATTACAAACACTGTGATCAGTTTAGATAAATTGCTAATATTCGGATAATGGAAGTTTCTTTTCGTTAAAAATACGGATATAACCGTTAAAATATTATTCAATGCATTTTTAAAGTATATTTTGAATGTATAAGTATCCAAATAATTAAAAAAATAAGAATTTAAAAATGTCAAATTAGGGATCGTAAAAAAATATTGTGAAGCTAATTATACTCCAAAAATGATATACGTCAGATATGAAGAATTTTCAGCATATTTGTTCGCGTTTCAACTAATTAGACGTCCAATAAGTCGAAAAATATTTCTCTTTAAAATATATGACAACAATGAATTTAAGCGACTTAATCATGTAACGAAAAACTAGTTAAAATATATACATATAATAACCTAAACTAATGAGTTTCTACTTGTTTTAATCAGTGAACAAAGAAATAAATAGAAGAATTATTCACTCTAATTACCAAGTATTCATAGAAAAATAAATACCATTTCCAAAATAGTTTCCAGAAAGTATTTTTGTAAGCCATATTTGAAGCTTATACATTACATTCATCTAAAGAAAATATTTAAAATTTTAAAGGAAACATTAAACATGTGAATATTTTTTTGCTTTAAGTAAACATAATTTTTCTGCTAAAATTATCAGTTAAACATCCAATTTAATTGTTAATACAATAAAGTAATAACTAGTTTTTTTCAAAATGAATAAATGAGCCTTTTATTTATACAAGCAATTTATTTTTATAAAGTTACTGACAATTTGATTTTTAAAATTAATTTTTGTCATTCATAAGTTAAAAATACAAAATTCCAGGAAAATAAGATTTTCACTTGAAATTAACTAATACAATACGTTGAGTCTCTTGGGAAAGCATGAAAGCGAAGATTTAATGAATTAGAGGAATTAGAAGTTATGAATCTATTGAAGAATTGCTATCCTATTCATTATAATGTCAATTTCGAAGTAAAAGGAAGCGTCTGATTAATTAATGAATAAACTTAAACATGCAATATCCTAAAAAAGATGTGTGTACATTAAGTCATGATTTTCTTAATTATTATGTTATAAATGCAATTGTAATTTAATATTTATATCCATAATATTTTTATATTTTTAATGAAATATGATTAATAGTTCTTTGTTTACAGTATTTTTGAACAAATCCCTCACATTTTAAGGCAATATACTCTGAATATGAAAAAAATAAGAAAATTGAATATAATATCAAAGACCTATTGATGCAAAAATAAAGAATTGTATGTTTTGAATGGAACACATAATTCGGTGTTAATTTCACACCAACTAAGCATTTTTTTTAAACAATTATGTTCAAATATATAAATTTCTGTTAATTAAAGTCTGTTATTCATAACTTATGCAAAATCCCCTTTCCTCATTTTATTTTTAAATAATCATTAAAAGATTCTAGAACCTTCTATAACTGTATGTAAGTGATTCCTCTGTTGAATTTTGCCTCAATAATTTTAACTGCATTCAGATTAACTTTTATTTGATTCCGTTTAATGTTACAAATTTGAAGGAGGCTTCGGGAAAAGCTCATCAACCTAATCGACATTTTTAGCTATGTCATTACGGATCCAAATTGAGAAACTGAACAATTTAGAAGAAGCAGCCGGATCCCTGAAATGCCATTTGACTTTATACCAGAGGAATATGGTAGAAAAGTCAGTCAAGAGATAATCAAATGAATCGGAAATGATTTCTATTCAAAATCTGTTGTCTGAATGACACTCGCAATTACGCTGAATAAAAGAAGCCAACTATCTTTCTAGGAAGGTTGACAAGACTGAACGAGATCACTTAAAGTAGACCAGAAACATAAATAAAATAATCACTGGGATGACACAATATAGATTGTAAATGTGTATTTTGTCTTGACGGTAACGCAATGGTTTGAAAATCTAGACTCTATCATCTCTTGATATATATTCGAGAATGAACTGAAAGTGACCTTTAGAGGCACTCAAAGCTAAGCTATATCAGTGAGCCAACTGTGTAACACAGAGTCTTATCTACTAACCGTCGAGTATCGCCCACAAAAGCCGATTTTACAACATTAAGTGATTTTCTAGTTATGCAATTTTTAAATAATTAAACATTTTATCTAAGTCAATCAATTCATATTATACGTTTTAAACTTTTATGCTTTAAGGATCTAGATATTTAAAAATTTCATCAAATAGTTAATTAGTATGAAAGCTTGTACATAATGCAATACATAATAAAATATTATTTACGTGCATTATGTACAAGCTTTCATACGAATTAACTATTGGAAAGTTCCTTTCTATTTATTTGGAGCTTAATACGCTTGTTGAAAAGGATTGTGAACCAATTTTAGCGATTTATATTACAAAATATAGCAATGTTTTCTAAAAGAACAATTATTATTTTGTACTGACGAATTCGGGAAATCTTATTTGCATTCCCCTAAATTCTCTTTACTTTAAATAATATATATTTATGATACAACTCATAGGAAGGTAAAAGCTATCATAAAAAGAAATCACCAAACAATTGCCGCCCAACCTGTCTAGTGGTTAGCGTACCTGACTACAGATGGGTTTTACCTGGGTTCGAATCCTGGCTCGGGCATGGATGTGCTTTCTCTCTGTCTTTCTTTTTTGTCTTTGTCCTTTCCTTGAGTGTGTGTGAATGGTTGCCTACAATATAAACGTGTACCTATGGCATGTGTGTACTGAAGAAGTCGGACTCCACACCGAATATGGTTCAGTTGGAAAAGTGAAGCAGCGCACCCCATATTGCCAGCCTGGCTGGCACACGACAACAACAACCAGACAATTATGGTGTTATAAAAATTAGCATATGTATATAATGAATAAATGGAAAGTATAAGTTTGGGGGAGGGAAAAGAATCTTTAATATGGGATATGATTCCCCTGAGAAGTAATAGAGCACATGCACTGACGTGTGATGGTCTCAAATATGTGGTCAATTAATTTTGTAGGAAGTACGAACCCATTGCTCTTTCAAAGCAGCTGAAAGCATGGCTAGGAATCTAGGGGGTGATTGAGAGTTACACGTAGTCCTAGAGTATGCCAAGCATGCTCGGTTGGGTTAAAATAAGGTAATTGAGTTGGCCACAGCATTCTCTCAATTTTTTCCGGCACAAGATGAGGTTCTATGATGAGAGCCTTGTGTGGTCTTACATTATTATCCTGTATCACGAAAGCCCGAGCAAAAGAACGGCCTTAAGCATCCAGGAAGTCATTTCTATAGGTTTAAGTATTAACATTTCAACGGGAAAGATATGTAGATCTTTGCTTCCACCTAAAGAGATACCACCCCAAACACAGACACAGAATTAGTCTTTTTCATATTTATTTGAGGGTTGAAAACGAGTTCCACCTACACTCTTAAATGAAAATGCTCCTTCTACTGTTTTTGATGCTAAACTTGGATCCATTTGTAAGAGAGCCCTCCATTGATCACATATCATTCGACAATGCAAATGTTCCCGCCAATGACATGACGAAAGTTAGATACAAAATGACTAAATTCGGGAAGCATGCGACCCACAGTTGATCTAGATATCAACAATTCGGAGCTTGCAACCAGTTAGTATCTGAGTTCAGTAGGAGTTGCCACTCTATTCCTTCGTGTGCATAATGACAAATATCGGTAAAGGCACTCATAGTAGTGCGTGCCCATTCTTAACTGAACATCCTGAATGCCAAATTATTAATCCTGAATGCCACTATTACTTCAGACAGTGTACTTTTAACTAATATATTCCTTCAAGTTTACAAATCAGAATTATTGACTTGTTCAATTTTAATATGGAATTGTTAGCTTTAATAGTATGTTGATTGCTAATATCAAAGTAGAAAAGTTAACCTGAAAAAAAACTTTAATGTATTCAAAAAAAACAAATTAAGAAACAAAAGAAAATAAATATCGAAAGAAAGTGAAAACCAGATAATAAAAAAGGATGAAAAGTAAAAGAATAAGAAATAAAAATGGAGGGTAATAAAAATTTTTATGTAGTAAAGAAAAATCTGTTACATTTTTAAATTTTGAAATTTCTAGAGTTCTGTGACTTTCTCAGGTGAAATTGTTTGTTTATCTCTTCGATGTAGCTTGTTTTTATTGTATTTATCTAGTTTTTCTGTATTACTTTCAGCCTTAGGTCAACAAATGTTTTTGTCTGCCTTGTGAATTATTTTAAGAAAAGAAATCATGAATGTTTTAAATTGAAATTACATTGCATGTGTGTATGTGAATTTTCACCTAAAATATTTTAATGTATAACACACATATATTTGTTTTAAAACTACACATTTTCTCTGTTCAAAAAAATTTTATTTTACTTTTTAAAAATTTACATTAATTTAAATTTGAATTTTTCACTTCAAAAATTTTGTTACCTGTTGGTCCAAATGTAAATTTATCAGCTAATAGTTTATATGGTTAAACTGGAAAAACAGTAGTTACACTCCTCAACAAAGAAAAAAAAAACTCTTCCTTTTGAAAAAATATATGATGAAAAAAATTGCAAAAAATATTATTAGGAGATAATTATAAAACGAATGACTCTAACATATTAGAATGGTCACTCAGTTAAAATGTTAATGAAATATAAATATTATAAATAACAAAATTATTTAAATGAACAACAATTCAATTAATGCAAAGTTAACGACTTAAAATAAACAAATTTTATTACTGCATTAAATGTATGATGATTCAGAGGAACGAAACTAATAAACAACTAGTTCTATAAAATATTATTTCTTAAGCTTGTTGGCAAATATGAGGGGGGTTTAATGAGCTATTTCTTTGAAGTAAAATCTATGAAGAACGTTGTTATACGTAACATATTAAATTAGCTTCTTTGATTAATTGTCTAAAATGTTAATTTTTTAAAAACACTTAATTAATAAAAGCTATTGATAATTAAATAAAAATATAAAATTTCCTCCCAAAATTACTCATAAAGTAAATATTGTTAATTGTCAGAGTGAATGATTTCCATTCACAAAAAAGTATGTCTATGATTTTCGTCATCTGTACATTATGTTTTATTGAATACATAAATTTTAATTTTATACAATATACAATGGTACGTTCCGCTTCAGTGGATGATCAATTACCGTATTTGTCTTTCCACTGAAATATCTCTTACAGTTTTATTCTTCTTCTGAGATAGTCGTTGAAGAGAAAAAAATAAATGAAGTTCATCCATCATCCTTTTGGCATTCACAAAGGATGATTAATTGATTTGTACGGTTTTGTAACATGATACTTTTGAATTTGATTGGTCATAATTGCTAAAAATGTTTTTGAGAAAAGTGAAAGAAAAAAAAAAACATTTTATGACTTTTTTTGTATATCATAATCTAATTGCCCAATTTTTCTCAAATTATTTTCATAAAAATATAATTTTTATGCATATATCGTAGGCATGTTCCATTTTTCTGTGATGAGAGTTTATTTGTTTTGTTGATGATTTTGTTATATTTGGTGATGTTCGTATAGTAATTATTAGAATTTATTAATCACCAATATATAAAAATGATATGTATACCTTAAACAATAATTTTGATAGTAGATAAAGCTAAGTTTCTTGTAAATATCATGTCCCATTGTTAAGTTTGAATTCAAAATTTAAATAATTTTCCAAGTTGTTTCGGAGATAGGTTTTAATTATTAAGTGCTCGGTATATTCAAACAAATTAGTTATTATCTCAAAACATAATATAATTTTAGGGTAACAAACACTTCAGAAGCAGGATTCCAAAAAACTATTAATGGTGTAAAATTATTTTTGAAGAATTATATTTTGAAAGAAACATATTATCATCAGTCGCTTTTAATACATTCTGTACACCATTCAATCCTGTAAGCTGCATCAAAGTGGCTGGGTTTCTCTCTAAATGAAGTGGGCGAAGTATGTTGGGAGTTTATCCTTTATGTCAAGGTCACACCTTTATGTCAAGTTAATGTCTGTAGGAATTGGAGATGACTAAGTCTTTCACTCTTAGTGCTCCCGTTTACGGACATAGAAGCTGAACATCTTCCCCATTTATGAATAAGACACATATGTTTTTCATCGTTCTCAGTAGGTACCTTATTACTCTGACTTTCTCTGAGGACTCTAAGCACCACGAAGACTGCTGCAAATGCTCTATAGAACAAGATTATCCGGTCCATATTTTATCTTGTCTGTGCTTATCAAGGCAGCATCTCTTTGATAACACGTTGCCGGTTTTGGAGTATTTCAGGGAGAAAAAATTCATGAACTTGACATACTCGGAAATGTGCATCATCATATTCTGTACTGTATGATTATAAAGACGTTTCTGGAAAGAAATGATATATATTTTGTCAAAACCATACAACCTACTTTCACAAGATTTAAATTTAATTTCTTTTAATCAAAAAAAATATTATCTGAGTTTGTAAAATTTTTTCTATTTATTTTAATTTTGTTGTGAAATTCTGAGAAATAACCTATTGTATTTAAAGCATTGTATATTATTTTACCTATTTTTGTAAATATCATTTAAGTAAACGTTAATATTAAGTATGAAGGTTTTCTAATCGGGTGTGAATATTATTAATAATTTAATATTTTCTAACGGTTATATATTATTAACGTATGAAAACAAATTCATAATTAATAATTTTATTCCATGACAAAACTTAGTTTAATTAATATTTTGGGTCATTTTTAATTTTTCAATGGCATGAAAAATACAAGCAAATAATAACATATACATATATCATAAATTTACCTTTAATTATACATTGCATGAAATGCATGTTGTATTTTTATATCTAAGGAGTAATCCAAATAGTTTCTACGTAGTTTTCAGAAAATCCTTTCAGCAGAAAATTTCTTGTATTTATCCATAAAATAGAAATTTGATACGTGTACAATAATGTATAAATTTAAATTTACATTTCCTACTGATAGTTTTTTGAATCACAATTTAAAATAAAATATAACTAATTAAAATAAAAATACAAAAATATTATAATGTCAGTAATTAATATAATAAGATGTTACTTTAAGATAAAATAGTCAATATGAAAATTATCAAAATTATTTTCTATTTTAATTGTTATATTTTTAAAATTTGAAATTCTCCTTTTTCAAGGAAAATCCATTCTGGTAAACAATTTAATATTTTATCTTTAATTTATGAAGTGTAGAATACATATGAATCATGAAGATAATCGTAATTAAAATATATGATTCCCATTATAAACAAATTTAACATTGTAACATTGTTTCAAATTTTAAAGAAAATTTGGGTATATGATTCCCATTATAAACAAACTTAACATTGTAACATTGTTTCAAATTTTAAAGAAAATTTGGGTATATAATTCCCATTATAAACAAACTTAACATTATAACATTGTTTCAAATTTTAAAGAAAATTTGGGTATATGATTCCTATTATAAACAAAAGATTTATTTAGCATAATGATTTGGTAAACAATTTAAAAAATAAATCGGTAGCAAGAATAAAGTAATTACTTCGTTAAAATATTTACTTTTTTTGTATAAGTAATTTTAGTAAATACATTTTAAGTGAAAAATATTACCTGAGAAATTGTATGCTCCGTAGAAAGAAGTTTGTTATTATTCTACAATAAATATACGAGTAAACCTATTATTAAATTAAATTTGTTGCGTAAAAGATAACAGTGATATTTAGAAATAAAATGCAACTCCATAAACTTTATTACGATATTTTTTCAAAATTTAATTTTCAAAAAATGCTTACGCAATCTTTACACATTTTTAAAATTACATTTAGATGAAAAAGGAATATTAGCTAATGATAAACATTTTGTGTTAAAATAAAGTATTAAAAATAATTATAAAAATTTATTTTTCATGAAAATATGGAGATAATCAAATATACAATATTAAAAAATATGAAAAAGTATTAAAATAAGGATTAATTTCCTGAGAAATTTATACTTGTAAACAATATAAAACAGTTGCATTTATTATTTCATAATATTACTCAATTTAAAAGTGGCTGTTTAACTGAATATAAATTAAAATTTTAATAACTTAGACCATGTGTATAATATAAATATTTTGAAGAATGAAGTATATTTTTCAAATAATTAGAGATGAATGTTTCTTTAAATATTGTACAAGATACGAAAAATATAATTTTAAATAGATAGGTTCTTCTTTATTATGTTGAAAAAACTACAAGGAATTCATTTACTTAACACATAAACTTTAAAATATTTGAATTCATTTAATTATATTTTTAGGAACTCAATGAAATGCTTTTTATACTTACAACATTTTGTTTTCATATCTAAAGTTTAAATAATTTTATATATATAATAAAATAATAAAAATATTTCTTCAAATCTAATAAAAAATAAAATAAATAGAATTTAAAAATAAATCTTCAAATGTCAAATATTTTTTTTTTAGTTTATTCTATATATTTTTAGATTAAAATTATAGATATATTTCTTTAAATGCATAGAGGGTACACAATTATTTAAAGGTATAAATAGAGGAGATGCGTTTTAAATAACTCAAAATATTATATCAGAGTGAGCCACAAGGTTTCGTATTTTCAATAAATAAAAAATTAAATTGAGATATAATTTTGTTAAGCTTTTTAAGTGAAACTATTATATGGATAAATGTGTGCTTTTATTCTCGTAGAAATTTAGAAGTTTGATAGATATATTTTGTTGACTGATAATTTAAGGGCCGTTTTTTCTCATAAAATAATGAAAGAATTTTTAAAAAAGGTATTTGCGAATTTAATAGCGCTTTTTGCAAAATGAATTAAAATATGACTCTTGGAGCATTTAAAATAAATTAAAGCCATTTCTTCATTTCGGATTCAATGAAAACAGTTGAACTAAACATGAAAAAAGAAGCATGTAATATATTATGAGTTATTGGGATCAATTAAGAAGTAGTGTTTTTCCTAATTGTTCCGGAGAAAAATTAAGAAATAAAAATGTGTAATTTGTAAGAAACCATTATGGGGTTTTTTTGATAGCAGTGTCTTTTAAAAATGTTTTTCATTTGTTAATAATTTCTAAGTAATTTAATTAATTCTTATAATAATTGATTTCATAACATAAAATTCACGATACACAGTTATCTAAGCCTTGCTATATCAATTAGATATTAAAATAATTCAGGCATTGTATGTTCTTAACTGAATTATTTTTTAATTATTATTTTAAAGGTTTTCATTAATACATTGTATAACTTTTAAATAATTTCTCCGAGATTTTACATTTAAATTTATTCCCCAAAAACTATAACAATTCTACAAAATTCAAGAATACTTTACTAAATTACATTTAAATTTTATAATTTGTAATATCATTATTATGTTAAACTGTATCAAAGTGACATATTTCGTTATCAAAATATTTGAAAACCATGTAAATATTAAATTAATTATTGAATAATATTAAAAAAAACAGAGAATGTTATTTTATGCATTTGATAAAAAATGATTCTCACTTCAATTGTCAACTACTGAAATCGCAGAACAATACAGAGATTCAATGAAAAGATTGTTTTACCATAGCCTTATCAAAAATATTACATTCATCAAATTTAAAAGCATATTTTCAAAATGAATATGAGTTTAAATTGAGTTTGAGCAATATCTATTTGAAGCTTTTCTGATCTATTCCATGCTTTATTTATTTATATATTTTTTAAGACTTATTTTATTTACGCTATACTTTTGCCAGTTTTAACTAATAAAGGTTAATGGATTTTTAAGAGAAAAATCCGTGTCATCAAGCTGAAGAAAGAATAAAAAACTGAGTTTGGAAACTTTTAATTTTTGTAACTTTAAGAAGATTTTGAAATATACTGCCTTTTTTATAAAGTATAATATTTGTCTTAAAAATAAGTTACATGAAATACATTTTAAACTGCAATAAAAATTTAATTATCTTATTGTCAAAAGAATGAATATGATTGGATTTAATTCTCAAATATCTAATTTAGGTATTGAAATCTTAAAATATTCATTTCAAGTGTTAATTAATGAATGAATTCTGAATAGTTTTTTAACGTTTCCTAGGCAATATTAAATACAATATTTGCTCTTTAAAAATAAGTTACTTGAAATACTTTTTAGTTTGCAATAAAATCATAACCATTGCCGAAAGTAAGCCAAGATGATGAAAAGGGCTTAATTTATTTTTTAAATGTCTAATTTGAACTAAACAATACTTGGAATTTTTCTTCTACATATTTATTTATTGGTGAATTCTGAATAGCGTTTTAAATATTTTCTATTTAATATAATATATTTTGAATAGCGTTTTATATGTTTTCTATTCTATAATACAAGGCATTGTTACACGAAATACCTGAAAAAAATGAAATCATTTTTCTCTGCCTAAGTAATGTACACAATTTTCTGCAGTTCTGTGAATTAATCAAAGATAATTTTTTCAATGTTATAATAACCTCCTCATATGAATGTTTTCAGAGAAATAAGGTAGTCAATATTAGATTTCATTTATTACTGATAAAGAATTTAATTCATCCTACTCTACAGGCAATACATGTGTTTAGTTATAGTTAATAATTACGCTCCATATGTGTTATAAATGTTAGTGCTTCAAAAAATTAAAATTAATTTTTTTAACTTATTGTATTAGTTTAGGGAATAAGTTCTTAGCATTTTAGCAACTTTTATTAAAATAAAATCAGTGATAACAATAAATTAAACAATTATGTATTCACCATTGCTCCTTACGAAGTTCCTCGAACAATTTGTTAATGCATTTTCACAAAAATCATCCTGTCGGTTAACGAAGACCCCTTATTTTAGGTCGTCTTATTTGTCGATAGTAATGCTTTTGATATGGTTTAACAGAAAGTGGAAACGATGGTAATCTGTCTTCGTAAGATCTAGAAATTAAGGTGAATGCTGGAGTATCTCCCATTCGATCTATTGGAGGTCTTGAATTGCGAGTGAGGCACTGAGCCTTCTAATTTTTATGAAGTTCTCAATGAATGAGGATAAATAAAAATAGTTTTATGATCACAGTTAGTTTTTTTTGGATAATTTGGTATGTTTTTAAAGTTTTTTCTGGGTTTTCTGATGACTGCCCGACTCCAAAAGTGTTTCAGACGCACTTCATCGACTTCAGGAGATCTTCAGCTGCGGGGTGTGTTGTTAATGTCAAAAACATCATTTTTAACTTTAAAAACCATTTCCGTGCTATCATAAACCTATGAAACCGTCACCTATGACATCTCCTCCGTACACGTTACAAATGTTCCGTGTTGCTTCAGCAACATTTTGGTTACGATGAGGTATGAAAGATCAAAAATATTTTTAAAAATAAGATAAATTTTAAAAACAGCTTTGATAAACAGCTTTGCCAGTAAACTTGTATAGAAGAAAGAGTTCTATCAAATGAATAATATACACTTTTTCAAAGAACAGAAAAGCGTTGTAAAATAAAAGAAAATGTAAAAAATGCTACGAATTTTTATACATGAACCGAATTTTTATGCATCCACAAATAAATGAACACTAAAACCATGATTACTCAAAAAATTCTTTTCCTTTCACAGGAACTTAAATATGTCTATAGTTTGAACAATTGTGCCGATTCAACAAACCATGATCTGTCATATGATTTTGAAAGAATTTTGTTTAGAAACGTGATTCTCAAACATGATCCGATTTCATTTATGTAACTTTAGCTAGAAGAACAAAGATCATTTAGAAGAACCTTAGAAGAGAAGCTTAGTCATCAAATGAAGTGCTTATAAATTAGAGATACTCAGCTTTGCCAGTTAGTTTGCGTTGTATATATATATATATATATATATATATATATATCCAATATCTGTAAAAAAATTAATACATTTTTTATTTGAATTTAGTATTAATTAAACTTGATATGCCTTAAAGTTTCAATTTTTTTCAAGGAACTTTTGTTGAAAATTTTATTATGATTCCTTTTATACACTGCTGGCCACTCAAACTGCAACGTCGAGAGAGACAAGAGATATAACAACAAAATTTATTTTGTAGATAACATATTGACAAAGTATCAAATGATTAAATTTATAGACTTCTGTAAAATGTGGTTCCTGCGAAAAACACTTGCCAGAGTAGCCTCCATTGTTTGAGGTCACCGCTGTCACACGTCTTGGCTTTGATTCAAGCAAACTTAGGTTATGTTCTTGGGGTACAGCAGACCAAGCAGCTTCCATATGTTGCCAAAGTTGATTTGGTGAGGCAACTGGGGATTCAATCAGAGTCAATCGTTGAACAACCATGGCCCACATGTTCTCTATCAGCGTAATATCTAGAGAGAGAGAGCCGGTCAGGGAAGCAATTCAATATGAGATTGACGAAGAACTAGTGGACAATGTATGCCACGTGTTGTCGCGCATTAACTTATTTAAATATGGCTGTGGGCAAGCTCTGAAGGTGAGGAAGGATAACTAGTTCCGACACCTGGGAGATGCAGCGCTGGCTGTTTAAAGTACCCACAATGTGTACTAGAAGAGTGTGAGAGTGATATCCAATACCACCTCATACCATAATACCCGTTGCAGGATCAGTGTGTTGGTTCATAACGCAGCAGTTCAGCATCCTCTCTCCACGGTGTCTCAAGACTCGAATGCGATCATCATAGTATTGCAGACCGAAGAGTGTTGCGTCAGTAAAGACAATTTCTTACCATTTTTCAGTCAACATCCTTCTTTCATTGCACCATTGGGGGCGGAGATGTCTGTGAATCTGCATCAAGGGCAAACAAAGCAAAGGAAGTTTTGCTGATAGACCACTCTGCTGTAAAGGGCATCGAATGCTTCCGGAGACGACACTGGATGATGCGTTGCAGACAGAATGTGAAGTGCAATGGTTCGTGATGCGGTTGAGTGACTGACATGCACACAATTTGCCTGTTTTCACGGGAAGGGGTGCACTGCGGTGGATGTGATGGAACACATTGGTCCACTGTATATTCCTATATTCAGCAATCACCTATACGAATTACAGTTGTTAGATTTCGTCCAACACTACTATCGATTTCCCTAAATGTTAATCCACAATTTCAGTGGGCGACTATCCTTCCTTTCTCTGTCAAACTTGGATACTTGATCAAAAAATTATTGTTATTGTATACGAAGCACAACTGATCATTTATTTTAAAAAAAAACCTTAAGAAAAACTTAACTCCGAGCTTGAAATCATCAAAATCTCCAAACGATAAATAGAGATTTGAAGTGGCTTCACAGGATCGCGTGATATGCATCTGCACTGAAATTCTAATCATTTGCATATATCACCTCAGAAAATGCATGTTGTAAATTTCATGTTATTTGCTAGCATCCTTTAGAGTCTTGCATTTAGGGGGGCCAGCTGTGTAATTTAAATGAAATACACCCCTTATAATTTTTTATCATACCAACATTGAAAAAAAATTATGTCTTTTTTTCTAAATATTTATATTTTCTTTTCATAAAAGTTTTAAATAATGAATCATACTCTACACTTATCTTATATATTTGCAGTATAATAGGAAAGAAGAACATAATCATGTATTTCAAAATTATCTAGCTAAAATCAATCTAGTCTTTATTACGCAATTTTAGTTTAAATAATAAATCATTGTTAAAATAACATATTTCTTCACTTAAATTCATTATAATATTATTGTACTTTATAATCAAATAAATCAAAAATAAATTAATTGTTATAAAAGTTTAAATCAATTTACATAAATTTATATAATTTACTCAATTTACTTTAAACAATTTTAAACATTAATGTGATTCTTTTTCTAGCAAAGAAATAAGGAACAATCCAGTTTCCAAGTGTTTTGGTTTAACATGAAATTAAATAGTTCATACGTAAAGAGGATATTTCATTATATTACAAAATTGATTAATTAAACGCATAACATTTCTGAATTTGATAATTTTACGCTGAAATATTAATTTGAAATATAATTAAAAATCTCTGAAATATTCAAATTCACGCTGAAATATTTCTGAAATATTAATTCACTCTGAAATATTAATATTAATGAAAATGAAATGTTTATTATTCTAAAATATTAAATCAACCCCTTTTTAAGGTGATTTTTTTAAACATTTATATATTATGCATTGATTTATATTTTAAGACAATAAAAATGAATACTCTATTCTAAATATTATTATTTCTTTGCATTAAACCTTTTTGTTCATTGGAAAATAAAAATAATATCTAAAAATGTCATGCATAAATAAACATAAAACGCTAATGCCTTCTTGCATAAAATTCCATATTTATAAAGGAAAATCTCATGTCATATTCATATAAGAGTATTGAAATTATAAATTTCATTAAGAAGATGAATTCAGTTGTTTTTGCATTTTTATTACTCTTAATAAACAGCCTTCAAGTTTATTTTAATTCCTTGAAAGTATTTTACAGAATCTCTCCTTAAAAACTATAAAGAAAATCATGTCATTCTACAATGTTAAATGGTCTTTATAAAATATGAAAGACTTATAACAGTTAATAAAAGTATAAATTTTAGAAAATAAAAAAAAATAAATAAAAGTTTGTTCTTTCACAGCTCATTAATAAAATAACATTTTACACATATCTACGTTTTTCTATTAAATTTGTTTAGTTTGTTTACCGTAAGTGTCATTTTTTATAGAATTGGTATTATTTGGTTCTATTTAATTATATTATTGAATTCAGATCAAGTGTAATTTCCTTTCTTACTTTAGTTTACGGATTTAAAATATACCTAACAACAAATATAATATTTAGTGTTACTGTTAAACAGTATATGTTTTAAAAGAAAAAAAATAAACACATGTTACATAATTGGTTTAAGTACAATTAATAATCACAATGGTGACATCACCATTAAAAATAAAAAAAATTGATATATTTTATAATAACAAATTCAGTTTATGTAATATAGAAAAAAAAAGAGAATAAATGAAAAAAATTTAAATTCTTGAGCTATATACAATTTATTGTTAGTAAATAAGGGCAACATTTATTTGAGAGACTTCTCTTATAAGAAATTTAATGATTGTAAAACAAAATTTCAAGAATACGAGGTTCACTCTGAAATTATTGAGATACAACTAGGTTTTTAAAGTTATACTTTTTATAACTTTAAAATTTTAGTTTAGAAATTTTAGGTGTGTTCAAAGTAGTCTCCTGCAGCATCAATGCACTTTTGTAGACGAATTTTCCACAGATTAAATGTCTCAAGCCATTCATTTCTTTGAATAGATGAAAAAAATGCATTTATAACCACATCACTCTCTTCTTCTGAATGAAAACGACTTCTACGTAAGTTCCTTTTAGAGTATAGAATAACCAAAAGTCGCACAAAGATAGATCAGGTGAATACGGTGGATGTTAGAACACTTTAATTTGTTTTTGTTTAAGAAACTGATCTGTTAATCCGGCTGTATGTGAAAATGCATTTTCATTGTGAAGAGTTAGTCCCCTAACATTCAGTTCTTGTAGAATTTCTGGAAGACATTCAGTGCTTCACCAGTTTGCAGTTATTATCTTCTGTGCTTCCAACTTGATGGCTTTGACCAATCGCGTACTTCTGAATAAAACGGCATACTTCACTTTAACCAGTGTGCTTTGTTTTTTCACCATTGTCAGCGTGGGATCATCTTCAAAGACCAATACTTTTTACAATTTTGTAGATTCTTGTCTGCATGTATCTCAAAAATTTCAGAGTAACCCTCACATTATTTTTTGGTTATTTAAAAAAAAATAAATTTTCCGTTTCCAGTGTTTGTAAATAAATTTGTATTTTAATAATATTCACAGTAAACTCTAAATAAATTTAATTTTAAGTAGCATATGTTATATTTGATAGAATTCTATGTTAATAATAATATATGTATAAATATGTTATATTTTTTTATTATGATTTGTTATGCTTTATTGTTCTAATAATTAAAATTAGTGATGGCATTTGAGCTTATCAAATTTTATTAAAACCAAATATTACAGCTGATGTTATGATTGAAAGTCATTAATTTATTTAAAACATAAGTGTTAGTTTTTTTTAAAATAATTTCTCAAATAAAATTTATCGTCTTAAATTTCGATACCTGCAATATATCAGACTTCCCATAAAAGGTCAATTGAAAAATAGTTCGGAATATAAAAATTTATTTCTCAAAAAAAAAAAAAAAAAAAACTTATTTTTGTTAAAGAGAGCTCATTTTCATACAAATAAATTTTATAAGTAAGTTTTATAAAAGCAAAGACATATTTTATAAAATTATCTTAAGATTACTTCTAGTAAAATATTTCCTGAAAATAAAATTAATGTTTCAGTATTTGCATTATCTCAACATTTTTTCTCATTTTTAGAAATATTTTTCTTATTTCACATTTTATATGCTTTAAAAAAGTTTACAAATTTAAATGTAGCTAAACAATTTTTAAATTATAAAATCCATTTTTAAAAATTAAAATCTTATTTAATATGTGAAGTTCCATAAATGCATATTTTTTGTCTAGAATAACAATGATACAAAAATCATAATACAGGATTGTATATAATAAACATTAACGCAAAAATTATATGATAAATGATACTTCACAATAATATTATAAAAACATTTCCATGAATATAAAAATAAAAATAAAATATGTGTCAATTAGGATTGTTAGAGGATCCAATACCTCAAATGCATTTATCGGCTTCTCAAGACATATTTAATTTCAAACACGTGTTTTATTTTGTGATGATTGGAAAATGAAAAAAAAATGTTCTTTTAAGAAAATAATTCAAAATTTGTGATGTTTACAAATGTATAACTTAGATATCTCAAGACATAAATTTTATAAATTGCATTATCGCTATGAATTTCAATGTAAATGAATAACACTTATATATTATTTTTGAAAACTAGTTAAAATACGCTATTATAATATAAAAAATTAATAAATAAATTTATAAATATACAGGAATACCATTTATGAATATACAGGAGTACCATTTATGAATATACAGGAGTATCATTTATGAAAATACTGGAGTATCAATAATTTAAAAGAATATCTGTTTGTTTTAGATTTATCCACATACATATTTACATTTAGTAAGATATTTAACAAACAAATACTCATTACTTATCGAATTTCTCTATAGTTAGAATGCGGATATTGTTTTCTTCACTTTAAATATGCGAAAAATGTCTTTCATACATAAATTTTCGTTAACATCATTGCTAGTTGTTTATCCAACTCTGGGCAAATAATTTGAGTAAATCTCCTTCTTTCAAAATTTTTAATTTATTTTTGGGAACTCAATTCAGAATATTATGAATATTAATAAGGATAGTATAATTTTTATTTTATTTGTCAAGTGTATCTAGATATAATTCAAGCTTTTATTGCTTTATTGGATATACAGGGACATTACTGCTTGTTTAGCAGGATGTAGCACTTTTGCTCAGGCCAAAAATAACAATGGAAGTGCTTAAGGCATTATTTGAAATCCACTTGGTTTCAACAGTTATCTGACCATCAAAGTCATTGAATCGTCAATACTCTATAATTGGAGATAAGTATTTTATAGAGATGGTTTTTCAAGCACAGTTCCTCAAACATCGATAAATTAAAACGTATCATAACTAAACAAATTTATCAATAACACCAAAACGTAGCTAAATGTGTCAAAAATTGATTGGAAATTTTGACGATTGCATTCAAAATGTTTGTGAACATTTTTAATCATTGATTAGTTTGAAATAAACTTTCTTTTACAAAAATAAAATTACCATTGAATTAAGTAGGATTAAGCGTCTCCATTTATGTTTTACATGATAAATAAAGCTATATCAGTCAAACTGAAAAATTATCTTTCTTTTTAAAGCAGGTTTCAACCCACTGTACTTGAATATTAGAGAACCTGACACATGCGTAGGATCGAAAGGTTTTAAGAAAACATAGTGACATATAAATAAATATTTATTTAATTATATGTCGCTTTGTATATATATATATATATATATATATATATATATATAATTATGTATATATTTAAAAATCATTTTAGTACATATTATTATATTTAAAGTAGCTTTGATTATTGATAAAAACAAATTTTGGATTTCCTATAAAATAATTGTATTTTTAATATTAATTTCCTTGATATATAATAATTTTCCCCCTATAATCATATTAACAAACCAAATGACGTAAAATGCTTACAGTTTTATAACTAAAAACGTTTATTTAAATACAAGTTTTGAATTTTGGAATAATTTTACATCTATAACAAAAATTTCCATTGATAATGATGAAAACATTTTTATTTAGAATTGTACTTTTTTCACATGATTTTGATTTTTGTGACATTGACGATTTTATTATTTTACATAATTCACATTTAGCAATGCGTTTAATATCTGTTGGAAAATTCACTTATTTAGAAAATATCTCTTCCTTCTCATATAAAATCATATTTTTATTTACAATTACAATGTATGTAATTATACATATATATACAGATAATTGTGAGTGTGTGTGTCCGAATTGATGCTTACACATCGAATAAATATATTTCATATTTTAAAATTTTCAAGATATTTTGTATTAAATTAATTTGTGTGTAAGAAAATTAAAAAAAATCACGTTTATTAAAACATATTAGTTTTAAATAATTTCATAAAAAATAATTTTAACTGTTGAACAAATAATTTTATTAGTTTATATATTATCCTGAAAATTTTAACTGTATTTTCATCTTTATGTATTTTATATTATTACATAACGTATTAATATTAATTTGTATTCATTTTAATTTCTTGTATCTTCAAAAATTAATGCAAATGTGTTACTTAAATATTCAACACCTTTACCACAGTCGCACCCACTCTTAATTTTCATTTACATGTGAAATCTGAAGTACAGACTTAATTGAAATTCTTTTTGAAATCAACTTTTTAAAATTCATCAGTTAAATTTTAATTACACATATAGCTTAAATTTTGTGCATCTGTGAGATCTCATGCATATATTTTCTTTTCTTTTCTATTTTTCACTAGATAGTTTACTTCTCTTTAAAATGCAAGTTATTAAATATTTTTCATTTTAAATATAAAGGAATTGCTAAATTTTATAATAGAATATATTACTGAAACGATACGATTAATTCTGTGTCGTCCTGTTATAAGTTTTAATTATATTTTCTCATTTAATTTTGTAGGTTTATTTCTTAAAGAATCTCAAGATGTTAATAAAATTGTGGATTGATCTTAAGAATATTCTATGCACACTTTAAAAATTAGAAGGTGTTTTAAAACAAATGAACCAAGAGTTTCCTATATATTTGAAAAATGCCCAACATGAATTTTATTTAAATAGTCAATATTATTATATTAATTTAATTAAAAGTAAATGTAATATACATATTTAATTTTAGGTACAAATAGAATTGAAGATTTGTTTCTATGAATTAAACTAATTTAATTTTCATTATGTCACTGATTAAATAAACTTATAATACTAGAAATCGAAAATTTTAAATCCACTATTCTGAGTTTAATATCTTGTTATTACATGAAATTGTTTTATACATAAATTTAATGGTAAAATACAGTTGAATTAAATAATATTGGACTATTAAATTTGCTACGTGAAAAAAAAATGAAAATGATAAAGTTATATTTATTGGATACATATATTATAGTAAAATTTTAAAAATTGCTGAATTTTTAAGTAATTTAGAAGCATAATGCTTAAGAAATCAATTTTAGAAAATATGTCCCCTGGCATAAATAATAGTAACTGTACTCTTAAACATTGAAATCAAAAAGATATTTGATTGTATACAACACTTTCCTTAGAAATTTAATTCTGCTCCAGTTTATTTCTTTTAATGTCAACCTTGTGACAAAATATCAGAAACTCAGCAACCACAATTGATCTGAAATTTTCAAAATTTTGAAAGATCATAGAATTGTGTTGTAAGGAACCCCCACCAGTTAAATACTATTTTTAATAAAAAGGACATTTTCCTCAACCTTCTTTTGTCCTTCACTAAATTAAATAAAGTATTGAGCTGGGCACAAAGAAAATATTGTTTCACCACCATTGACACTGCAGAGAATAACTACTACAAAGAATAAAGTCTTATGGCGTTTTATATTTAAAACGAACAAGAACTCACTGCAACATATAAAAAAGTGAAGGTCATTCAATACCACATCTCCAATTCATGGTGCACCCGATTACATACTGGCAATATGCGTTCTTCATAATATATATAAATAGGCTATATTTTCAATATTAATATGAAATTGAGAATGTCACCTAGGAAGATCTACAAAAAAAGTTAAATGTAATTTATTGTGATTAATTCCTTGAAACACTTGCACTAACACAGATGAAGGCCTTACATGATATTTTTCACAGAAAAAAGTATTTTCAACAATTTTATTATAAAGCCTTTCAGATTATTATGATTGAAATATTATAGTTGAAAGTCATTAACAAAACTAATATGATTGTTACGTTAAATAATGTCTCAAATAAAATTACATGTTATAAATTTAGATAACTTGCAATATTTTAGACTGTTCAGTAAAAAGTTGATTGAAAAAGTTAGGAACATACAAATTTATCTTTCATAGAAATAGATAGATGTGTTGGACGAAAACAAATGACTTTACTGTAATGCATATATGTGATTGTTTGATGCAGGATGGTACGACGGACCAACAGTTCGATCACATCTTCCTCAGGCACGACTTCCTTTAATGATAGTCAAATTGTGCAAATGGCAATGCTGGATTACTCAGCCACAACGTGAACCATAGCACAGCACATTTCTGTACAGTCTGTAAAGCATCATCCAATGTCTGCGCATATCATTCGACAACGTTTACAGCTGAATGGTTTGTCCGCATGACGTCCATTGCTTCGTCTATTACAGGTATTTTCACCACCAATGGTACGATGAAAGAAGGATGTGAATGGCAGACTGAAATGAAATTGTTTTTACTGACGAGTCAAGCTTCTGTGTGTAACGATGGTATAATTCGAGTCTGGAGACACCGTGGAGAGAGGATGCTGAACAGCTGCGTTTTGCACCACCCCAGTGATCTTACACTACGTTTTAGTATGGGGTGATATTGGATATCACTCTCGCACTTCTCTAGTACGCATTGCTGGTACTTTAAATAGCCTGTGCTACATCTCCACGATCCTTCCTGTTGTTCTGCCTTCCCTTCATGACTTTTCCATAGCCATATTTCAACTAGGTAATGCGCGACAAGTGGCAAGAATTGTCCTAGTGTTCTTCGTCAATCGAACCATATTGAATTGTTTAACTGGTCGGCTTGCTCTTTGGATCTTTCGATGATAGATTACATGTGGTCCACGGTTCCTCAATGATTTTTGCAGATTATATCCCCAGCTGCCACACCTAGATCAACTTTGGCAAAGTATGGACTCTGCTTGGTTTGCTATATCCCAAGACCACATCCAAAGTTTCTTTGAATCAATACCGAGGCGTGTGGCAGCTGTTATCTCCAACAATGGCAACTACTCTGGCTACTGATTTTACAGGACATAAGTCTTCAAAGTTCACATAAGTCAATAAATTTAGTCCTTTGATACTTCGTTAACATGTTACCTGCAAAGAAATTTGTTGTGTTATCTCTTGTCTTTCTAGGTGCTGCAATTTGGGTGACAAATATATTAACAGTGATAAAGCAAATGTAATTGAATGCTTTTAAGATAGGAAAAGTTATCTGAATTAGAAAAACAAAACCATTTTTCTCAAAAAATATCTTGTTTGTTTTACCAAGATTAGCTCAAAATATTTACTTTAAATTTACAAATAAATAAAGTAAATTTAAATGCAAATTTAATATTGGTTATATGAATTTTATATTAAAGAAACAATATAATTTTTTTATTGAATGCAGCGAAAGTACTGAAAAATATACACAAATTATTAATCCTTTGGAAGTCTCGTGGGGTATAGAATCATTTCCTGATTTGAAAATCAACAAGACTGGAAAATTTTTGTCTATAATCAATAATCCTTTCAGAATCTTTGTGTCTGATATTCGTATTGGAATAAGTAACATTATTTTTCATCTTCTATTCTTTTCTATATTTGAAACAATCATTTATTGATATACATGTTTCCGGATTGATTCTGTGCTACGTGCAACCAGTTTTGCTTCAAAATGCATTTATAAGTAACTTAACTTTTTGTTGCAAAGTTTATTATTTATGAATTTTTTTATCTAAAAAATGATGTATAAACATCAATGGCAAATTAAAAGAGTCTGAAAAAGATACGAAACGCTTGAGAACTTTATTAGATGAAATTGTATCATCTGCAAAAGTTAGTGATCTAACCAATGAAGTTGAGCTTACTGAAGAAAAAATATATAGTTCTAATGATAGTGATAATGAGTTTTAACAGAGGGAAAATTATAACGAAGAATCTGAATCTTAAGAAAACATATTTGTAAGCAAAACTCAATCAATTTGAAATAAAGAAATACCAAATCACACACAAAAAAATATGAACTTAAAATTTGCTCATTGAGGAAACCGATAAGAGCAGACTAGAAGTTATTCAGTTTAATAATGCAACGAAAGCAGATGTAGATAAAGCAAATGAAATGTCTGTATCAAAATAACAACAAATGGTAGATAAATTTCGTATGTTGGACATTACTTAAAGAAATAAATACCAGAATTGTTTTAAATATCAACAAAAAATCCTTGAAAGCAATATCAATAAATTCTAAGCATTAACTCTAAAACAACATATGATAACAAGAACTATCCAAATACCTTTTAGAGAACTCTGCTAAACTATCAATGAACTAATTCAAGTGAACCAAAATATATTGAAGAAGAGCCCGACAAAAGGCAGATTTCAAGTAAAATAAAGCTGCAATTTCTGGTACAAAATGTGATAATTTCCGTTGCAGAAATCATTCTTCTTATCTTAGAACGAATTAAATGTCAATTCAGAATCTATATCACAAGAAGATAATTCTTTTTATAATTTGCTAATATTTTATCTGCTAAAATATTAAAAACGTTTTGTAGAAATGTAATTATAGTCCCCCAAAAAAATTGATTATTTTTTTGTATTTTTTAAAGTTTATGGCTCATGATTTTATTAAAACTGATTGGTGTGAACATGTAACCTCACTCGTCAACTAATAACAGGGCAGTGCCTTCTGGTGGATTAATACAATATTTGCATTAATTTATTACATTACCTAATTTTTATTCAATAAAAATTAGGTTCTTTTGATATTTTTTAATTTTTATTCATACTTGTTAAATCTTAATTAAGCATAACCTTGAGTAAATTTTGTGACGATGTTGTGAAAAATTATGTTTAAGCATGATGTTTAAGCAAAAAAATGATGTTTAAGCATAATATCAATGCACAAGAATCAAAATCCAGTCCTGGTTGCTTATTACAAATTTGGTGATATATTTCTGTTTCGATAAAGAAAATGGACTCAACATTTTCTCAAATTTTTAAACAAAAAAATAAACAAATAAATAAATAAATCTTCAAACTATATTATAAATATATAAATAGTTTGACCACATATCTCAAAACTATAAGGAATTTGTCACTGTCTCAATGATATAAAAAGTACATTGTATGTAACTATTAACTGTAATAAATACTCTATTAAATTTCCAGTAGTCAATAGTTGTCTGGCAGTTTTCCATCTTCCACTTATCTTCTTTATCATTCTCCTAAGAAAACATTATAATTATAGGCTGCCAGGTTAACATTGAAGTGAACAAAGCAATTGTGTTGATTTTTTCTTGCAAATTCATTTAGGGCACAGTATCTCAACGTTCCTTATTCATATTTTGGGGAAATATCTTGTTGTTAAAGTATTTAAATAGAAATGATTTTCCTTAAGACATATTTATCCCTCCAAAAAAGTCATATCTTAGGATATCAAATAAAAAAAATTCATCAAGATTCTAAAAAATATTAATAAATTAGAATTAACAATTATTAAATATTAAAAAATAATGTTTATTTCATTCCATCGTAGAAGTTGGAACTATAAAACTTCGTTCATTATTTCAATTTGTAATAAAAAATATTGAAGATTATGATATAATATGAAATAAGGAAGATAATTGACCTGAGTTCAGTATTTAAATGTTTTATGATACTGTAATCATTTTTTTTATGTATTTAAATTTCGTAATACTACTCTAATCATCAAATTAATTATTTACTTTCACTATTCACAATCTGTTGCCTGATTAACAATACATTATAAAGTTAATATTATATAGTTTCTTTTATTGTAGTATGAATAATTGTAGTCTCAAAGCATTAAATAAAAAATCAACGTTAATGTTTTTTAATATAAAATAATTGATTACATGCTATTTATTAACATATTTCTCTATATCACTAAATACAAAATTATACTAATCCACCTAATCGTAAAAATATTTAATTTAAAATATTTTAGTTAAAATGTTATAAATTTATGGATCTACATATTTTATATTTTTTTGTGTTCATTTTGGTTTAAAAATTATATTTCTTTTTTTTCATAAAATGTTTCTTTACAATACTTTTACTTCAAAAGTACTCCAAACAACTGAAAAAATTTGTAATATTTCTTAATATACCATAAAAATTAAAAGAAGTTAGTTATTTTCATTCAACAAAACAAAAAAAATTTCATCATATTTTACAATTTCATCATATTTTATAAAACAAATATTTTACATTTCAATTTTAATTACATATAAGCCATTATGTTATTTGTATTTAAAACCATTTAAAGTTTAAAATCATTGTAGTTAAAAAATTCGTATATCGATTCTCATATTATCATTTGTAAACTAATCACTACAAAAGTACAAATAATATGATTGTAAAGAAAATTTCTGTTTAATTTAGTTGTTTTATGTTAAGGGATTTAGACTATTGCTTCCGAGAATTATCACGGATAGAAATTTAAAAAAAAATTGTTTCAAAATGCTACTGGGAAATATAAAATTAGGAATTTAACAAGACTTTAAAATTTTCATACAAACTGCTACTCATTATTCTTTAAATTTCAAGACTTTAAAGGAAATTATAAAATGTTTGGGAGTTAGAGAAAAATATCATTTAAAATTAATCAAAACACTTTCCCGTTTTCAACTAAATAATTTTGATCTGTTCTTAAAATAACACCAGACATCGTTAAAATTATTAGTTTGGCAAACGTAAAGATCGAACTCAAATGCTGACCTTTAGAAATTAAAATAAAATTAAGACTTAATTGGTTAATTAAGTATTACAGTCATAAATTATAGGCAGAAGATCGGGATTTTTTCTGTATACTGTTCAGAATAGTAATGATAATAAAGTAGCTTTTAATGGTGTGAAGAGATTTGCAATATCATGTAAAGAGAAATGCTCCCAGGGATATGAATTTAGCTCTTATCAACAACCAACTTCTCAAACATTCGGAACATTTCAGTTGCATTTATGGAAGGAAAATTAGAAATTTCTTCAAGTTAACGTGCAGTGATATGTTGTTAATTGCATGTAGATAATTGTCAATAACATTTTATGCAATGGTAGATATTACAGATAAATGAAATAAAATTCTTAAAGATTAAATCACAAATTATATTAACTGTATGTAAAATCATGTAAATAAATTTACTTAGAGAAATTTGGATCAATTTAGTATTTTTTACTCTGTAATATAAATTAAGGCAGCAATTTTTTTTAATTATTCAACTTACAATTTTGAAACACACTGTATTTAAATTAATATATGTTATGTTGCAACATCTAAAGTCAAATTTTCTTAAGATCTTATTGATATTATTAGATGTGTTGTTGATACACCTGGTTATTTTTATTATAGCCGCAGTGGATTGGTTGAGGACGATTCATTAATGGCACCTGGGGCATCTAAAATATCAATGGTCTCAATGTCCTTCATGTTCTCATCTTAAATTAATAACGTTGCATTGTTAAGAGCATGACGTTCGGTTTTCTGAGGCATCCAATTCCTAAATTGGAAGACTCAGATGGTGCTGCATCTATAAGCCAAGTTGTATTTACACCCTAGTAGAGGATGCTCTATTTAAAAACTGAAAATTTACTTGTAATATAATTTTAATAAACCTGCTTTTGAATCTATTTTTTAATTTGATTGCAAAAAATTAAGAAGATTTTAAGATTCAACAAAATATTAAGTCATAAATAACATTTTTGAAAGCATGTAATTCTACTATAAGTTTTAGGGGCTTATATATATCAGTTAAATTATAGTGTTAATGTAAAAACTAAATTTCATAGCATATAAAAGTGCTAAGAATTCATTGTAAAATTTTTTTTTATTCTAAAATTAGCTTCAAAATATTCTCTCTGAGTTTGCTTGTCAAGCTTTCATGTTTTGCATTTCTTCTTTCTAATACAATATTTCTCAGATATTTCCAGTTTTCATTCCATGTATTATTTTATCCTTCACATTAAGTAAGTTTCTTCTTCTTTAGATAGAAAAATACCAATTCTATATTTTGTGTATTTAATGTATTCAAAAATATTTATAACTATCTATTTGTTTTGTAATTACTTCATGTTAAATTTTATTTTTTCACAAAATAAAATTACTCATCTTGTGAAAAAACAAAATTTTTTTGCATTTATGTTTTTAAAAAAAAGTCAAGATAGAAGCGATTAGCAAGTATATATATATATATATATATATATATATATATATATATA
>JAPDSC010131108.1:71826-83355 GCA_026290005.1 Latrodectus geometricus | reverse complement strand
TATATATATATATATATATATATAAATGATTTCAAAACAAATAGGAAAACTTGTACAATCAACTTTCATTTCATTTTTATATATTTAAGGGCTTGACAATAATAATTTTTCTATATTTAACATAACATGAAAAATTGATTTCTTATGTGCACTTTATTGTTGCAATGTTGGAGAACATCCATTTATTACGATTTCTTTTATTGAACGTTTCATAGAAAAATGATATTGAGTACTTCTAAGAATTAGTTAAGGTAATTTTTTAATTTTTATTATTTGATAATTGAATACTAATTAGCCAGTCTGTTAAAAATGGCATTTTTATTACATTATCTTCTAGAATTATTCTCTATAATATAAATAAACAAAAGTTTCCTCATTGTATTCGAGAAATTATTAGTGAATTTTAATATTTCCCTTAACATCTGATAAAAATGAGTCCGAATAGTAGAATTGAATATTTTTAATTTTATATAAAGTATTTTATATTTGATACTGACGTTAAATAAGAACATATTAATCTCAGATAAAGGATATTAATTTTTAATTTATTAGTTTAATATTTTTCCAGATTGGTTACTTACCTATATTTCCAATTATTAAAAAATTTCACCAAATTTGTTTTAACTATTAGTTTGAGAATCTGAATTGTTAAATTTTGTTTCTTTTATTTTATAAAGGTAGTTTTATATTTAAGAGTAAAATGTAAATGAATGTCTACAAAAAAATGTGATGATTTTTGAAAAATGTATAATTTTCAGACATTTTTCCACTTTTTAACTCGAAAGTTTTTCGAAAAGTTAATAAAGAAAAATTGAGAAATACTTTTTTCTGTACATTCAAATAAATTATAACGTCCAATATAATATAATATTCCATTTAATATAAACTCCAATAAATAGATTTTATAAATAGATAATCCAATAAATATATTTATAGATCAAAATAAATAATATATGTTGAGTAATTTTAATTTTCTTTTACTATGATACCAATTATCACATGCTAAATTATGTAACTGATAAAATCTTAAAAATATTATAACATTATTTATTTTATTGTATTACATAAAATATTGATTGTTAATGTTAAAAAATGAAAAACATTGAGAAAAAATTCATATTTAAATGCATAAAACAATTTAAAAAATTTGAATTTTAAAAAAACGTAATAGTAGATTATATATATAAGCTCTTGAATTTATATATTTTATCTAGAAATTTTATCATATCTAACCAATAACTCGAGTTGTGCACAAATTTCGGTAATCTTTTGGCAGTATATGATGGCAGCTTTCATATCATTGAAGGCGTTATATTATTTATGCATAATTATCATACAAAAATTGTTATTTTTAATTTAGGCATATATATATAAAAAAATATCGTTTTTGTAAAGATGGAATCTCAAATATCTTTCTATATTAATTAGATAAAACTTTGGATTTAAATCCCTGAAATATCAAAGATTTGAGTGAATTATGAATATTTGCTTTTTTATTTCTATTTTATTTATTGAATTTACATTTTTTAATATTTTTCTCGTAAGAATTCCAAGAAAAGAATATTGAATGTTTTCTTCTACCATATTTCAGTCGTAAATCTAATAGAAATTGTTGTCGTTACTTTTTCTCACAGAAACAAAAAATGTTGAAAACAAATTAATATGTTTGCTCCTTTCATTTAATTCAGATTGAATACTATAGTATGAAAGTAAAATAGAAATGCAATGTCTAACAAAAATTGTTTTTTTAACACATTGAATGTGTGTAAAAAGTAATTCTTGGAAAAAAAATAATTTTACTTAAATTCATTTTATAATAAAATTTCTAAGTTGTTGTAAATTAAATTTATAGTTATAAATTACCATTCTTTGGTAATCTGCTGGCAATTTTATTATCTTGTTTTCATTTCAACAAAGTTAGCTTTGCTGCTCTTCCATCAAACAATATACAGAATAATACATAATCACTAAAGGAATACTATAAACATCTTTTTTCCCATTAAAATACTTTATTTTTATTAATTTGAAAATATTGAAGAGAATAAATAAAGAAATGATATGTTTTTATTGTAAGCTATCAATACCTTATGAAAATTAAGTTTTTAAATGATAGTCCAAATTTAAAAATATATCCCCTGAAAATATGAGTAGATAGTTTGTAAAATTACCAATATAGTATGTATGAAAGTAATGTTTTGCATTTCAGAATAACCGATGTACCTGTGAAATGTAAAAAAGTGAAATTAGCGGATATGAAGAAAAAATGTTTTAACGGAAATCTAGGGTGCATGTGCTTTTCCAAAAATAGAAACAGAAAATATATATCTACCATAATGTAAATAATCTGTGTCGTGGAAAAATACAGAAAATATTAATCAGTCATTTGAAGTGTTGTACGAAAATATATTTTCTTGGTTAGTGAGTAAAAATAAATAATTGAATCCGATGTAACTGAAAAATCCTTAAAAAAGTAGTTCAATAAATTATACATTTGTTTAACAAAATTCCAAAAGTAGATTAAAAAATGTAAAGCAAAAATTTGATAAAATATGCAAAAAAAAAAAAAAAAACATCCTTTACCTTGCTTATTTGAGTTTTGCTATGTTCAAGATTATCAAAACGTTTTATTTTAAATTCGGAATCACGTTTATTTTAATACGGGCTTAGGAAGAGAATTTAATTTAGATTCAATATTTGTTGCATTAGTTTATAAGAAAATTTGTTTATTTTCTTGTAAATATATTTTTTGAATCTTCAAAAATCAAAATTGATTTCAGGATAACAAGGTATTACACCTTGGGCCAAGAAAAAATATTAATCGATTAAAATCAAAATATCATTTAAAATTAAGATGTGAATTATAGTATTTCAATAACGTATTACTTGAAATGTTGTCTTTTGGCTGACAAAGTCATAATATAGATATATATTGTCATAAAAATGGCAGTATGGGGAGGTGTTTCATAGATTACAATATTGTTAGTATTCCAACAGGAAACTGTTAAAACCAATAGAGAATCTGTGCGACACTTTCGAAGGAAGATCGGAAGTTATAAAAATAATTTTTGCCATCTAATAAATACAAAATTTAACATATTGTATTAATAATAAGTCCACATGAAAATGTTTTTTGTCTATTAAGAAGATAATAAAGATATATATTATGAAAACTATTTGTTGTATCATTAGTTTATATGTATTTTTATAAATGCATTATTATGAAATTAGATTTAACATTTTCAAGTAAAAAGAAAGAAAATTTTTAATTAGAAAACTTTTATGAGATTAAATAATTTAAATAAAATGTATTTAAACTAGAATTTTTTTCAAATTTTAAATAAATAACAAACATTACTTTTAATTCTTTCACTAATTCAGTATTTATAAAAATATATTCAATTCACCTATAAAACTACTATTAAATAACGCCAATTATTTGATGTACTAAAAAGTGCATTAAATAGAAACTGAGAAAGATCAATTAATCTAAGATGCGTAGATTAGCTCAATTTCAGAAGACAAAGAAAATAAAAAGAAAACAAAGTATAGGTTCTAAACGGTTTTCAGAGCAAGTGGGAAAATAAATTGAAAGCTTTGTATATTTTGATTGATAAAGGTACATTTAGTGACTCTATCAATAGAGTAATACAAAAATATATTTAAATTATTTTCCAAAGTAGTTTCTAGGGAGAGCATTTTTAAAAATACTTTATAAATATACATACATATGTATATATATATATATATATATATATATATATAGAACAGAAAAAAATTATAGTTAATATTTTTAGTGAATCAAAAAAGTAAAATGATGCAGAATGTTCGTAAGTCCGAAAATACAAAGATTATTTATTAACGGATACAAAACTTTTTATTGTTATTATGAATATGTAAGATAAGTATTCTAAAAGTTAGGAAAATTGTTAATATTTTAAATTATGATAGAACTGTTCAATGGAATTTAGTTGTGAATGATATTCAAACAATACTTTAGTGAATATACATTTCTTACAAATGAAGTATGAAAATTAAACATGTAGTTCAAATTATTTTTTAAATATAGAAATATTTATAGATTTTTTAAGCAAGGGAATGTTTTGGATCTTCTTGTTTAATATATTTGTATTTTTTTGGAAAAAAAACAATTAAAATTTTGGAAACCAGTTTTTATATATACACTTTTACATTTTAAGATATCAAAATATTCTACTTTATTAAATGCTTCTGTATATTATCTTTGTTCAATATGTTATAATGGTAAAACCTTTAAGATAAAGAAACAAATAGAACCACAAGATATTTTATTATTGATTAAAATCATAATCCTGATTTTCAGTTTCTATAGTTGATAAAATAAAAAAAATATATTCCAAAAAATTATAAATTTCACATTTTATGAGTCGCAAATTAATTGGAAAATATTTTGTATAAGCAAAAATATGAAATACAAAAAAATTGCTTAGGCAATGTATTTGCTTAACCTTTATCTTTTTCTTAAAGCATTAAAATAAATAAAAAATTGTATTAATAAAAAAAAATCCAAAAACAAAACTGTATTAACATATTATTTAGTGTTTACGTGTTAATCTAAACATCTAATTATTAATATATTACACATACAATCTCTAAAAACCTTAATTAAAATAAATACCAATCATTTTTGCTTTTGCTTTTTCAAGTTAAAAAGCTTCTTTTTACAATCTAATTTTACTTAGTGTAATATGTTTAATTTAGTTAAATTCAAATATAATAAATTTGCTTTTCATATTACAAAAAATTAAATAAATTATATTTTTAAGAAGAAATCCTGCCCTATTCAGAAATCTTTAGAGGAATATAAGTTATGAATTGTATTGTAAAGTAAAATTTAAATAAAAGAACTGTTTTTGGAATGTTGAACATCAGGAAAGAATTTTATAGTTCTCTGTTTTATTCTAATACCATCCCTCTCAATGAAAAAATAAAGGAGCTAAAAATAGCTTTTAACCTGAAACTCTCTGCTATTTTATTGGGAAAAACTGAGCAAGTTTAGACCTGTCACTAAAATCCATATCGTATTCAATTTAAATCTTCATGAAATTGTCAAACATGGAAACCATTTTGAAAAATATGTCTATAAAAAATTCATGAAACTTTCTATGGAATTATTATAAATAAAAGACATCTTGCTCTGAAATAAATTACAGTGGTATAAAACATAAATTTTACAAATGTTGACATTTATAAAATCTCAGGGTGTTTTGTGCGTTTCAAATCTTACCTACAATGTACAGAAATGCACATTCATCTTTAAGAATAAATAACTAAAATTATATTCAATGATTAGTAACTTCAAATTTAATTTAATTAAAGTATACAATTTGTCAATTCAATTTTAAATACAATTGAAAACATTTCTGGTAAAACCTTCTATTCAGTATTAACAAAGTTACATTTTATATTTATATTAAAAATGCATTTTAATACAATTAATTAGAATGAAGACTAATATTCTATAAAACATCATTTATTTGCTATACCAATATTTTTAAGACAGCAGATTATTGTATATTTTCTTATTTTAAATGCTTACGTAAAAATTGAATTATAATTTCTTTCAGAAATATTCAAATAATCTAGTTTACAAAATAATATTTTTAAATTAATCCAAATGTTTCAAATTAAATGATTATTTTATTACATTTGAATGAATTGAAATTTACGATATATATATATATATATATATATATATATATATATTAATAAGTAACTATAGTTTTGAGAAATTATTCATAATCATAACTATACAAATGCAATTTTAATGTTTTTATAACAACTAATAAAGATATCTCAAAATAATGTATTTTAAGAATAATTTATATTTATCTTTGGTTTATATTTGAAAGCAATATGCGGTTGTTGATTTCAGTTTAATAACTCATGAAAAATCATTAAAATTCCCTTATAGGGAATAATGAATTTACAAAAATAACCTGTGATTCACAATGAACAGAAAACATGTTTCTAGAAAACAGAGTACAATATATAAATAAATACATACCTTCCAATATTTATTTATAACTACATTTAAGTATTCGGAGTTATTTTTTTATTCATTATTTTGAAATGAGAACATTCATTATATGAATTATTCTTACTTTGAAAGAACTAGTCAAATGTTTAATTGTTGATTTCTCGATTTTGATCCTAAAATTTAAACGTTTAATTTAATTATTTTTTAAATTGTTTTCAATTATTAAAGATTGTGTACATAATAATTTAACAAATTTTTAATAATATTTTTAGTTCTTGTGATTGAGCGAAGTAAATCAATTTGTATACTTTCCGTACTGAATCATATTTACAAGATAAAATAATTTAATTCATTTGCCCTTCTCTTATTACAACTACAGTTGATTGATTGATGACGTTCACACGTCAAATTCAATGGAATAATTCATTAAACTAATTGAATATGTAAACTGTTTCCATAGAGCTTATAGTTTCCAATACCACTATGCAAATGGTAAGAGTTTTTATGTAATTTTGTCTGTTACAAATATACAATTGCAAAAGATTTTGAAACAACTTCATTAGAATAAAATTATGTGATGACATTTTATAAAATTACTCAGAAATATTTTTTCACAGCAGAATTATACAACTACATTATAGCAGGTTTTAAATGAATTATTTAAATAAATAAGTATAAGCAATAAAATATAATATAAGTGATGAAAGAAAATATAAATGATTAGAAATAGCTGTTTTGAACAACAAATTTTAAATTTGCTTTTTGAATAAACAATGTAAAATTTGATTTAATATTTTTTTTATTATTTTAAATAACAAGCAAATTTTGCTATGTATTTTCATCTCAGAACAAACTTGAAAATAAAGTAATAAAAATGAGAGGATGTTAAATAAACTAATAATGAATATTTCTGTATTTATTTTAAATATTAATTTTACTTAAGTACTAAAATTTAAAATAACTTTTATCAAGTCACAATTTTAGTCAAATGTCCATAAATGTTTTTAAGGAAATGAAATGTTTTATAGAAATTAATGATGTTGGAATGATATACATTATAAAAAAATTAACTTCCTGTTCTATTTAAACTTATATATTTTACAATCTCGCCTAAAATCCTGTAACCCACTTCTTAGTTTTCCTATAATGTAATAAACAATTAATAAGTTATCTATGTATACAGTTACATATATGTACATGCGATTGTGCTTACGCATGCATGTATGCATAAGAATGCACATATACTACTATATTCATAAACATACAATATATTTTTGTTATTATTATAAAACATTTCCAATAGTTTTTGAAAGTAATAAAATGAAGTAGGAAAATGTTGACAATGGAATGTATCATAAAATATTTAACGTTTTTATTCAGTAATAATGGTCATTCTGAAAATGAAGTTTACGAATATATATTTAATAATAATAAAATCAATCAGTCAATCTCTTATTCCAGTTCCATACTTAATAATAAGTTGTGTGAAGTTTTTTGTGTGAATAAAATATTTCAATTTCAAAAAATGTTTACTGTTTTGCATAATAAATACAATTATAAAAAGTTGTTCAACTTAGTCTTCATTGAAAACTAAAAAAATGTGTTCTTATATTCAGTTAAATAAAATATTATGGACGTGTGTCCTCTTATACTATACATTAAAACTAAAATTATAAAATCAGGTATTTCTTATAATTTTTACAGAGAAATAAAATACATTGTAATTATATTTGAAATTTAATTGTATGTCCCATTTAGTACATAATGAAAAATACTAGTAAAAATTGATAAATTAGTTTGAAATGTCAAAATATAACTTTAATTTTCAATATAGCTTTGATTCATTTTAAATATACTTTTATGATAAGCAATTTTCAGAGGTTATCGATTTTTATCTAATTATATCACATATAAATAAGCGATAGCAGCTTTTCCTTAATTTTAGAAATTATAAAAAGAAATTAATTTAGTAATAAGGCACATACTACATTTTGAGTTATCTTCAACTAAATCAAGAATTTTTTCTCGTTCAAATAATCAAGTGTTACCACACATAGGAAATTGGAGAATCATTAGGTTTCACCACGTCTTTCTCTGCTTGAAGAGGTCTGCAGCTAACAAAATGAAAAATTATTTATTACATGAACTTTAATCTTTAGTATCGACTGGTGAGTTTTACATTCTGGCATTTGTATAATGTGAATAAATGTTTCTATTTTTACCCCTCGAAATCTATAAAATAAACTGCTGAGATCATTAATTCATATGTTTTTATAAAATATTGATTTCGGGAAGGTAATATTTGTAATATAAATAGAATATTTCTAAAGTTTCAAATTTATTAAAATTTTTTAGGACATTAATTATATATTTAATCCCTAAATTTTATTTTCTATTATTTATTTTTATTCTTAATGTTTAATGAGGATTACAGAGTGTTTTAAAAATATTGAAGCATATAAAATCTCAGAAATGTTTATATGGTTAATGTTTTTTGGAAATTCCGTAAAAAATAATTATTCTTTATGTTCTCACACATACAGTTATAATGTTTAAATATCATAACTTTTCTAATACTATGAATGCGTTTTATTATAATATATTTTGGTCCATATTAAAATGTTTAAATAAAAAATTTAGGGGTAAATGATTATTGTAATTCTTTGGTTTTGCGTATATCGAAAAGCTTTAAGCCAACATCTGTTATATAACTTACATTACATTTTCATTTTATTGTATAAATATATGTTTATCTTTTAATTTCATAACTAGATTAGAACGCAAAAAATGCGTATTTTAAAACATATAAGCATTTATGCAATAAAAATTAGTATTTTATATCTTATGTTTTAAATTTTGAAAATGATCCGAAATTATATTTTTGATTCTTTGAGATTCTATTTATTTTTATTGATACTATTTAATGGAAATTTTGCTTGTGTTTCTATTTCACTAACTTAATAATGTTTTTTTCAGTTCACAATTAGGTGGAATGCTCAAACATTTTACATATATTTAGTCATGGTTAAATCTTACATAAATCATCATGTGGTAAATTGGTAAAAGACGTATACTCATTGAACCGTATTTGATAGGATTTTCAACGGAAAGCAGTAAAGTGATAATATTTATCTTGTAATTAATAATTGTAGTTTTTGTGTGAAAAAAGACACAGTCAAAACTTAAAATAAAGTATCCATGAAAAAAATAAAAACATTTATTATTTCAATTAGTGCGTCAGATTTTACATTTTATATATTATATATAAGCATCATTAGAAAAAATTTATTTATAAAACAGTTAATTAAAATTAATGATTTTTTGTATTACATTTTACTAAACTCAATCACATTTATATGGAATATGATATTAGTGCGTAAATATATTATTTTAATTTAAAATATTTGCCTAAAAGGAATCTTAATAAGGGTGTAAATATAAACACATTTCTATTGTTATAGATTAATTTTTCCTAAATTTTAAAGGAGCAATAATTATTAATAATCTAAAGTACTGGTCATTAAAATTGCTACACCAGGAAGAAATGCAGATAACAAAATGATATTTATTGGACAAATATATTATACTAGAAATAACAAGTGAGATAATTTTCAAAAAATTTGGCTGGATAGATCCTGAGAAATCAGTACCTAGAACAATCACCTCTGGCAGTAATAACAGCAGTTATACGACTGGGCATTAAGTCAAACAGAGATTGGATTACATGTACAGGTACAGATGCCCATGCAGCTTCAACACGATGCCACAGTTCATCAACCGTAGTGACGAGCCAGTCACTCGGCAACCATTGACCAGACGTTTTCTATCGGTGAAAAATCTGGAGAACGTGCTGGCTAGGGCAACAGCCGAACATGTTCCGTATCAAGGAAAGTCCATACAATACCGGCAACATGCGGTCGGGCATTATCATGCAGAAACGTACGGTTTCGCAAGGCTCGATTAAAGTGTAGAGCCACGGGTCGTAACACACCAAAAATGTAACGTGCACTGTTCAAAGCACTGTCAATGCGAACAAGAGGTGATCGAGACGTGTATCCAATGTCACCCCATACCATCACGCCAGGTGATGAGCCAGTATGACGATGACGAATCACGCTGCCAGTGTGTGTTCACCACGATGCAGTCAAACATGGATGCGACCATCATGATGCTGTACACAGAGCCTGGATTCATCTGAAAAGATGACGTCTAACAATTCGTGCGCCCGGGTTCGTCGTTGATCACACCATTGAAGGCGCTCTTGTCTATGACGCAGCGTCAAGGGAAGCCACAGCCATGGTCTCCGAGAGTCCATGCTGCTGCAAACGTCGTCGAACTGTTCGTGCAGACACTTGTTGTCTTCCAAAAGACCCCGTTTCTTGACTCACGGCTCGTGACGTGGTTGCACGATCCATTACGGCCATCCGGATAATATGCTTGTCTTCTCGGCTGCTAGTGATAGGTGGCCGTTGAGATCCTGCATGGCGTTCCGTGTTACCGTCCGGAACCCATCGATTCCATATTCTGCTAACAGTCATTGGATCTCGACCGACGCGAGCAGCAATACTGCTATAAGATAAACCGCAATCCCGGTACGCTACAATTCAAAATTTAACAAAGTCAGAAACGTGCTGCTACGCATTTCTCCTTTTTACACGAGACATTACAACAACTTTTCACCTGGCAACAACGTTCAAATATATTTTGTGTATGAGGAACCGGCTGAACAATTTCCTCATTGAAACACAATGTAGGTGTCACTACTGGCGCCTGCTTTGTGTGAATGCACTGAAAAACTAATCATTTGCATATCACAGCAGCTTCTTCGTTTCGTATAAATTTCACGTCTGTAGCATGTCACCTTCTTGGTGTAGCAATTTTAATGGCCAGTAGTGTAGAAGATTAAGAATCAATTTTGTTATGCATGTAATAACACTTTTTTGAAACCAATTTCCAATATATGAATATGTATGTATACTTATTGATTTCAAACATGATAGTAAGCTTAATATTAAGTAAGATAAATATAAAATATCAGAGAAATATGAGTTAACTTTTAAATATATTTTGGTTAAATTATATAGATAATTTGAAGTGCAATAATAATTATTATTTGCATCATTTTTTAGTATAAATCGATATGCAACTAACAAGAAGGATCTAAAATTTTAGAGTTTGTGTAAAAAGTTTGAATATTATTAATGAAAAATGTTTATAAAAGTAACAGATAAACTATATACGACTTGTATAATGTAAAAATATTTAATGTAAAAACCTTATTTAATAAAAATTTAATATTTGATTACAATTCATATATAACATATTACTTTATATAAAATCTTATTTTAATTTTTTTATTGAGTAAATAATTTATGTTTTGTAATTGGAAAAACTTTATTTCATAAACTAACTGCTATATGTTTTAAAAAATTTAAGTTTTGTAGCACATTTACATATAAAAATGAAATATATATATATATATATATATATATATATATATATATATATATATA
>JAPDSC010131108.1:59268-71816 GCA_026290005.1 Latrodectus geometricus | reverse complement strand
TATATATATATATATATATATATATATATATATATATATATATATATCAATAATGTCTTGGATTTAATAAAATAGTTTTTCTATTGTTTTTATTTTCGACTAAATTTTTGTTACACTCCCCTTTATAATACAGTGTAAAGATAATTTTATAAGATTAGAAATGTAAAGATTTTTAATACATAAATAAATTTTCCAGTAATCTAAATATTTTTGAACAATTTATTACTCCATTTTTAACATCAAAACTATTTTATTAATTTCTTGTATATTTTTTTTATCTGAAATTTCTTATTTAAAAAAGAGAGTTTGTTTTTATGATGAAAAGTTGTTTTTCTTTTTTTTAAAAAAAGAGTTGTTTGAGTATGATGATATAATATTTTTCTTATTAATTTGAAGAATAAATGGAAACATTAATGCTGCGAAACTTTATTCTAATAAAACTGTAAATCTCATAAGATTTTTATTTAATTATATTTAATTAGGTACTGATGACTGAAGTTAAATGCGTAACGCATCTTTTATAAGTTTTAACAGTTTTTAACTAATAATTATTGTTTTCTAAATTTCAGGTCAAATCTTAATAGTGTTATGTAATGTATAAGAAAACATATATATAAATATAAACTTTGAAACTATATATGAATAGATTTCTAACATAAATTAAATAAATATATCTTATAAGCAATTGCGTGTCTTAAGTAATGTTTAGAGACAGCCAGTTGTTTATCAGAAATATTTCATTACTTATAATTATTTCTTATATAATAAAAGTGTAGACAAGTAATGCTTGTCTAAAATAGACGTAAAGTATCTTGTATAACTCTTTTTAGAAAATCGTAATTAATATTAACTGTTTTTAAAATTCCAGCTCCTTTCTTAATTCTGTTACATAATATCTGAGAATACATATATTCAAATACAGATTTTCAAACTGATTATGTACAATTTCTATAATAAATTTATCAAAATATTTCTGATAAACAAATGCTTTTCTTTAGTAATGCTAGTCTATAATAGATGTAAAGCATTAAGTATAACTCTTTTCAACAGAATGTATCAAATAACTACTATTTTTAAAATTCTAGGTCCTTTCTTAATGCTGTTACATAATTTATAAGAGTGCATACATTCAGTTGTAGATTTTGAAGCTAAATATGAGTATTTCTAACATAAATTTAATAAAACGTTTCTGATAAATAAGTATTTATGTATATCTAAAATATTATTTAAATATTTTTCATATACACGAAATAATACAAATGTAAACTGAGATATCGATAAACAAACTTTTCTTCATAACTGTATAGTTATATCTTTAATAATCTTGTGCTTTTATGTCAGTAAATAAATGAAATTAATTACATTCAGAATACCCTTAGAATTGCATGTTTTAATGGTCTAAATAAATCTTCCTGTAAGTACTTATGAAAATGACTTATTTTATTCAAATGAAATATTTCCTGAGTAATGACAATGTTCTTTATTGAGTAGGTGCTTCATTATTGTAAAATGTAAGCTAATGAATATCTAAACAAATGAACCGCTTTTACATGCATACAATTTATCACTTCATAAAAGGAATTACATTTTCTTATATTTATTTAATATTCTAATATGACTCCTAATTGTGATTTTTAGGCAAAATATTAGAAATATTAAACATTTATTAGAATTGCCTATAGTTTTACCACATCAAAAATTAAAATATATTCATTTCCCACCAATAATATTTTTGCTAGAATTTATTTATGAGAGAAGAAGTTTGAAGACTTCTTCAATTATTTCGTCTAAGCATGGAAATAATTTTTATTTACTTTTACGTTTATAATTCTCAAAAAAATTACATTGAATTAAATCTTTTGAAAATTGCAAAATTAATTATAGTTAGTAAATTTATTATTTTAACAATTAAAATTTTCCATCATGGAGAAATCAATGAGCTGTATTTTATTTACAGTACAAGTACATTTTCAATTCAAATTTGATTTATAAAGTTTATTAGTAAGTTAAAACTGAATACAAAGTTAAGCCTAAAAATTCACAAATATTATTTATTTATTCCAACGACATAAAGTATGATTATCAGAAAGGAAAGTTATTCAGATGTTTTGCTTACCTACTCTTTTCAGTTAAATATATATAAATCATTGAAAAAGAGTTCATCAATTCTATTTATATGCGCAATACTTAAATGTATGCAGTTTTAAATGTTTTAAAAACTCTTGCACACATATTAACTTACTCCTATATAAGTACAAAAATCGAATGCCTTAGAAAATATATTTGTCTATTAATTTTACAACTAAACGAATCATTAATTTATCAGATAAATCAGAGCGTATACAAAAATTAATTATACGGAAACGATTTATCAAACGACTGAGACTAAAACACCAAAACATTTAAAAACATTTTCCAAGAGATTAAATATTAAAGACTATAAAACCAATATAAAATTGGTACATTTCTCTATTCCTCTACTATTCTCTGCATAGAGACATACTAAATAAATTGCTGGTTTATGCTAAACACTATCTCTTTTGAAATAATTTTCTTGCTTAAAATAAAATGAGAAAATCATGCTATTACTTTCATCTTTTTAATGTAACACAAAGAATCAGTTCAATAGAGAAAGATCAGGTTATCAAGTAATGTTTGATAGTATTTTAAAAGTTTCATATCACACGCTCAGAATTAATGAATAATATCTTGCTTTAAATTAAGACGGGAATATTGAAAAAAAAAGTTGTGAAATACCGTATCATGAACTATTAAATAAAGAGCATTAATTCATTTTAACTGTAATAAATTTTAAACTAATCTACGAAACACATAAATTTTATAAGCAGGTCTTTAGTGTTTGCTGTAAGAATTCGTAGTTGTCAATTACATCATCACAATACGACAAAAAAAACTCAAATGTTAGTTTTCCATTTCTATATACTTATGTGGTCTCTTACTTATGACCTGATTATAAAAAGTATTTCTTATGAAAAGATAAAAAAAATGACTGAAAGGAAATATTTATGTCCATAGTCAGCATAAGTTCAAACACATTGCTGTTTTTTGATGGAAGAAGATCATTTGGAGTAGATGCGTGCCAACCTTAAAAATTTACAACAGCAAATCTCAACCATAATGACAGGTTTTCTGAAAATCACTCTGTAAATGTTTGTTTCTTATCTTGTTTGATCCGAGGTAAAGAACTATGATCATAACCAACACTTGTGGCATCCCTCTGAGAGTTAGATTGCAAATGAGTTTATTTTTGCTTCATAAGGGCAGCAAGAGGTTTTCACTGCAAAGCAAGTTCTTTTCCTCTAAGAAATTTCCCTGGATACAAAATGTTATAGGTTATTTGGGATGGGATGCTTATCAGACTGTCCTATGATCACCTGATTTTAGTGCTGCTATGATGATTTAGCTACAGAGAAGAAATCAATAATTGAAATATACAGAAACAGAAAGTATGTTGAATCTATGTTTTCTAAAAAATTGGTTTAAAAAATTTTTCCTTCCATTGTAATACATTTCACTTCATCTCATTAAAAACAAATGTGCTATTATACTTAAATATTTTCAGAAAACATTCAAGAAATAGATAAAAACTGGAAGACAAAGAATTAAGAAACTATTACTAAAAACTGTTCCTAACAGGAAGAGAAAGAGTTAAGAAAATGCAAATAAAAACTTTTCCTAACCGGAAGACAAAGAATAAAAAAGGGAAGAAAAACTTTAAGATATTCTTGGGTAATGATTTGTTTGTTATATAAAAGTCTAAAATAACTGCAACGTATTTTAACAGCACTCATTTGTTATTAGTTGTTTTAGCATTATTTGTTTTTGTAGAATCTGTGATCAAAGCGAATTATTGACATTACTATAGAAAAAAATTATTTCAGTTGTATGAATCATTTTTTTTTTCTTTTTTGTTGCACAGTATATTCTTCATTAAGAGTTATGGTAAATAAAAAATTAATTCACAGTAAAAATAATCATTTTGTAAGGTGAAATGACTATTGATTAATAATTTATTTAACTACTACTATGTTCTTTTATTTAATAATTTTGTTTTTTTTCTTCTTCGAATAGGAAAGATTATAAAAATTTCAAATCTTTTCTAATTGTGGGCTCTGGTAAATATCCTCCTTTAGAAAGATAATCTGAGACCGGTAACATTCTGAATCATTCATTTTTTTCCTTTACTTCGTTTTTTTTTTCTTTTGAAAAGCATAACCTGTTCTTAACATTTTGACTTATAAATTACTAATTCCACTGGTATGATTCAGAGTAAAGTACAGATAATAGTAATGTATATTATATAGACTCACAAATTTATTTGAAATCAGAATTGCCTATTTTACTCACCTGTCCTAGTGTGATTTTTAAAGTAATAAAAGCGCTGACTGAGTTCCTGTTCCTACGTTAAAAATATTTTATCATACGATGATTTTATAAATGTGGGTGATTTTAAATTTAATTGGGCTTAAGCCTAAATTGACAATAAAATAATTTAAATATTTTAATGACTAACATAAATTTTGTTAGTCATTAAAATATTTAAAATGTGTCTTAAATATTTTAATGACTAACATAAATAAATAATAATTAAAACTCATAAAATTATTTGGATTGTCAAAGAGGCTAAATTCAATTTAATCATATTTATTTACGTTTGAAAAGAAATAAATCCTTGTTGTTAATGTTTAATGGATCAAAATAGGATAAGTGAGTGTAAAGTAATTTTATAAATAATTATTATTTTAAATGTGTAATTATAATTGTTTGTTGAAATCATTATGATTAATTAATAACACATGATATTTCAATGATTTTAAATAATATTCCCAAATATTATATTGCATTACGCTGAAGATTATCGAATTTATTATATGTATAAGCTTAATCAATAAAAGTAAATGTAAAATATTTAAATGAGAAGTAATATTTATTATGATAAATTAGGTAAAATATATTCTTACTCCAAACATTTTTGATAATATGAAGAAAGTTTATACATTGCCACTGAAAGTAATTTTACTAAACTTTATATGTTCAGAGAAGTGTTTATATTTTAATTAACTACTGAAAATTCTTTGAAATATATTTGCTCTTTTATTTAGATGTACTGTAGTAATTCACATCAGAATTTGCTACTAAATTTTGTTTAAATTAAAAAAAATACTCTTGTGAGCATTTGTCAGTATTTAGAACTTAAAAATGAAAAATCATCTGATCGTTGTGAAATGAATTGAGGCAGCAGCTGAATTGGTTTTAATGAACTGAGAGACAGCTGCTTTTCCTAACTAATATCTCCCTGCGTTTCACACAAAAATAGAAAGAGTTCACATTGTAGTTTCGACATCAGTGCTTTTCAGAATTTCTGAATTTTCCATTTCAAAAATAAACTCTAATATTTTAACTTTCTCTTTATTTCTTTGTTGTATAAAATTTTTGTAAAAATCAGGCTGGAGAATGTTCCTTTTCTGTTTCTATGAAGCTTCTTAATTTTAAACTTCTTAATGTTGAAAATAAAATTTATTCTTACACTAAAAAACTGAAATTGAATTTTCCATAATACACTACATGAATAAACTATACAGCTTCCTGATGACAACTATGCTAATTAAGTAATAAAACATTAATTTAACGATAAATGGCTTTCATTTAATGAAGAATACAAGGCTATGATTAAATAAATTGTATAGACAAATATGCAGTATAATGAAATAAATTTACAAAAATAAATCTCAGAATGTATTTATTTATTTCATAGAGATCACATTATAATTGTTTCTATTTAAAATATTTACGTATATACATAATAATTGTGTGCAATTATTAAATATTTGGCTAAATTATATATAATAGATTTTTCAGGACAAATTATATCCCATGTGAAAAATTGACCAATTAATTAAATAATTATGTAATTTTCAAAAAAATAAAAAAATATGTCTCACATTATATCAGAAAAAATGTTAACTTACTTTGTCATTAGAATAGAAGTAATTTCTTGAATCATTAAAACATTTAATAAATAGGTAATTTAAACTTATATCTATTTTTTTATTGCTATATTCCTCCTTCCAATATTTTTCATTGGAACACTGATGCTCAGCAAGTTATAAAATTAAATAGAAACAAAATAAGTTGCATTTTTTTAATATGTATTTCACTTAATGATGAATTCTGAAACTTAATCTTGTTTATTTTTTTTTATCATGAAAAAAACCAAAATTTGGATAACATGTAATGACATGTAAAGATAAAAAAATGGATAAAAGATAAAAATTATATATTATTGAATGATAACGATGAAAGAAGAAGATATATATATATATATATATATATATATATATATATATATATATATATATATATATATATATATATATATATATATATATTGTTGAGAAAAAATAATGATGTTGCCATACCTGAAAGTAAGATAAATATTAGTTGCTTTTTAATCTTAGTGAGAAAAAGAGAAAATCAAACATTTGCGTTTATGGAAATCTGAAGGTATTGTCTGAATGTCTCTCATTTAAAAAATTAAACAGATGATTAATTTAATACTCCAGTGCAGAAAATATAAATTTTAAGTAGATGGCCATGAAATTGTTGAAAGAAAGTTCTTTTCATCAGTAAAATGAGCACAAAATTCAGTAAAATAGTCATGTATATGCAGACTCAAAAATCAAATGTAATAGATGCTATAAGCTTACTGAAATGCGTGCTGAATGTGCGCACAGCAAAAAGCAAGGAAAACACAATAAAAGCATTCGCTGAAAATGCAAATGAATGTTTTCAAGAAATATGACTAGAAGATTTTTACTGGAAACTTTACACGTGGAAAAACGAACGAAAATCTAAAGGAGATGCGTAGTGTGACAATTTATGCTGAAGAGTTCAGAAACAACTGAAATATCGTTTGTACATTTGTTAAAATTTATCAGCAAAATATGAAAACTGTTATAAGATTGGTGGGAGGCAACCACAGGAAAATAACTGCAATGTATGAAAAACATATCGTTCTGCGGACAATTTGCCTTAATCAGATAGCTCAACAACTGCCCACTACAAAGAAGAGTCAAGTGTATCAGTTTTCTACGTCTATAGGCCTTCACATGGTGATTTACACTCCTGTCCTTCTATGAGCTGCACACTTTTAAAGCTCACGCCAATTCTTAGAATGGTGGCATCAGCACTAAAACTGAACATTTTTTAATAGGTCTGCGTCTTCTTTACAATTGAGAATTATTTCAGTGCCAAACATCACTTGATTTGGAAAAAAAATGCTGGGTTTCGTTACACTAATATCACGGAAATAAACTTTTACGTTTGTTCATGAGTTACCATCTAAGGAGATATAATACTGTAAGAGAGGATTGAGCTCTATGCTTTCAATTTAGACTCTGTACGAGGAGTCGCTATAATAAAGTAATTAGCATTTTTGTCTGTTCGAAGGTGCCATTGGAACAAACAACTTTTTATTGATGACAATGTGTATGAAATGCCACACACTTTTGCTGTACAGCAGCTACTGGAAATAAAATATATTGCATAGTTTGACTATCACAATCATCTGCTTCCATTCCTTAATTCTATATAAGGTGTGAAATGAATTTCGTGTCTTTCAGATGAAGTTTTTAGTAGAAAGGGATACAGTAACAAAAAAGCCTATTGTTTTTTCACACCAGTGTAATACGATGGTTACTCTGAAAGTTTTGAGATATTCGTTGACGGAAATTTACAAAATAAAAATGATGGTTTGATTTTAAAATACAAAGTATTTTAACACAGAAGAAGGTTTTTTACTGACTTACTTCAACTTGTTTAGCGTAGAACAAATTTTAAACAAAAGAGAAAATAGAGTTGACGCGAGAACAGTTTCGCGCTATGATTAAATCAAGAAGAAGAATAAAGCAGGATTAAATCAAGAAGAATGCGTTCAACGGTTGCAATTAGCATTTGGTGATGTATCTCCAGCTCGTGCTACTGTATTCAGATGGTTTAGAGAATTTAGAAAAGGTCGCAATTTTCTTCAGGATGAAGAACACACAGGAAGGCCGCTGTCGGCAGTAATCCCGGATAATGTGTCTGCCATGCGAAAAATGTTAATGGATGATAATCACTGTACCTATCAAATGATACAGTAGGAACTTAACATTGGATCCGCAATCATACACAAAATCATTCATGAAGAATTACATATGAAAAAATAGTTTGTCGTTGGGTTCCCCATAATCTACTTGAGCACCAAAAAGAGGAGCGTGTCAGAATCAGTAAAGAAACTCTAAAATTGTTAAATGATGGTGGCCACCGCATCATTTCTAAAATTGTAACAGGTGATGAAACGTACATACCGTTTTTTGATGCTCCAACACGTCAAGAAAGCAAAGTATGGGTCTTTGAAGATGATCCCACGCCGCCAACGTTGAAAAAACAATGCGCACAGAAAAAAGTGATGTATGTCATTTTCTTCAGAAGTACGGGATTGGTCAAAGTCATCAAGTTGGAAGGACAGATGACAGTAACAGCAAACTAGTATACCACTAAATGTCTTCCAGAAATTCTACAAGAACTGAATGTTAAGGGACTAATGCCTCACCATGACAATGGATCTTCACATACAGCCGGATTAACAGTTGAGTTTCTTAAACAAAAACAAATTAAAGTGAACGAGCATCCGCCATATTCACCTGATCTAGCTAGGGGTGACTTTTGGTTATTCTTTAATCTAAAAAAGAACTTACATGGGCGGCATTTTCATTCAGAAGAAGATATTAATGTGGCTATAAATGAATTTTTTTCATCTATTCCAAGAAATGAATGGCTTGAGGCATTTAATCTGTGGAAAATTCGTCTACAAAAGTGCATTAATGCTGGAGGAGACTACTTTGAACACACCTAAAATTTTGTAAGTATAACTTTAAAAATCTAGTTGTATCTCAAAAATTTCAGAGTGACTCTCGTAGTAGTCTACAAATGATTATACAATTTTTATTACTTATTTGAACGTTTCATAATAGTGAGGAAGGTATTTAATATCATCGTCTAAAATAATTTTTTATTTTGTGATCATTCGCATTGCCATTTGTAATGCATGCGTTAAACTTTATTTCCACCACGAAATTTCTACCTCCAACGCACTAAAAGTTTGCTTACATAATTCTCTTAAAACTGATGGATATAATCGTATTTGGCTTCTGAAAAAAGCCTAGAAAAAGGTGCAGCATAAGTCAAGGATTATAAGTTATTTCAGAGACTTTTATCTTTTTTTACTTGACTCAGTGATCAACATATTGATCAAATAAGGTAAAAAATTCTCGGTTATCAAGTGGGCTGAAAAAGATAGCTTGGCATATAAATAAATTTATCAAGTATGTCATTCTTTTTTAATTAGCTAGAATAGAAAATTGTCAGTGGGAAGTATGAACAATTAAAGGTTAATAATTAAGTTATACTCTAATTACATAGCTATGGAAGAATAAATATCTTAATAACAAGAAAAAATAATGAAATTACTAAATTGAATATATTTATTAAATTCAAGATTATCAATTGTTTATGTAAAATTGATAGATTATTTGTAAACGGAGATGCTAAAGAATATTAGCCTCTTAATCGATTATTTATTTCATGAGATAATGGCTAAGTGAAAGATAGTTATTCCAAACTTGAATTTTTAAATTGTGAATAAAAATATGTGTTAGTATATGCAGAGCATATACAGGTTTATAAGGGGATTCATTGTAGTACTTTTGATTTTGTTTGTAAAGAGCTGAATAGTTATGATGAAGTTTCACTTGAACTATAGAAATTTTTTTAGAATTTAGGAAATAAAGTGAATGTTGAACACAAATTATTTTTTAATTTTGATCCGTCTCTTAAGAAATCGACGTTTGAAGTTTTGTTCACTTATTTTATTTATGCATGTCTCTTGATGATGATCTTTTACGTTTTATGGGTGACTATGAAAAACCCGCTCAAATACAGGTTATTCGGTCAATATTAAAATTGCTTTTAACAGCCATTTTCTAATAAGTGGTGTACTACGGTCAAAGAAAATGAAATGTATACCTAATATATTGAGCAATTATTAAACTAAACTAACACCAACATTTCAATTACTGTTTGATTACAATCGATATGCAATTATCCCAGTTTAAAATGAAATTTTGACAGCTGAATGTAAGTGTTGATAATGTAATGAATTATAGTAAAATAAACACACAAAATGAATAATATATTAGAGAAAAACCCTCTTAAAATATCATTTTTATATAAAATATTGTGGTTTGGATATGGCTTAAAACTTCGTGAGGAACTTAATATTTATAAGTTTGACTTAGTAAATCATTTAATATTATGCGATTGTACAATTTGATTAAATTTTTGAAGTTAATACTGGTTAATGGATTATAATTATTTAAAATTGCTCAGAAGTAATTATTGACTTAAAATAATAATTATGCCCTTGCAGATTTTTTTTAATCACAGAATAAAAGTCTAAGGATTGTTATTAAATTTTAAGCGATTTAATTTTCTAGATATTTTAAAAGAAAGAAACTCGTTTACTGTGTAAATTCTGTCACATTTTGCAATTTTTCTCATCAAAATTTTGATGAAATCTATATAGGTACCTAATTTTTTGATTAATAAAATATGCAGTAACTCCCAAATCAAGCTGAAAACACTTTCTAAATTAAAATATAAAGACATATATTCATCTAAAAAGCTGTTAATTTCTAAATATACATATAACAAATTGCTTAAGTTTGGCTTAGAGACCAAAAAAAAAATATCACATTTATCTGCTTCTTATGCTGCCCAAAATATCACTGTGAAATCAAAATACCACTGCATAAGCCTTCAAGTGAGTTTATATCCAAGTTTAAGAATTTTTTCAAAACATGTTTACCTCGATTTATTTAAAGAAACAGATTAAGTTTGAACTTGTTTTGATATAATAACTCAAACTAATAAGCACTAAATAAGAATATTTTAAATTCCTTCACAAACAGATATTTTCTGATATCTTGCATTACCATTCGATATTTATTCATGATAAATTATATTAATCTCAGTAGCTAATTTTACTAGCCTGCTTATGCAGTAACATACGAATATTTCTGTATTTTCCATATATTTATAAGAAATGATACACAATTCTGCCAGTTTTATGAATTATTTCTAAGGAAAACTGTAAAAGTATTTGCAGTGTTTCTTTCATTATCTACATTCATTTAAAATCCATGGAGTCTGTTTATGAATGAACGTTGTATTTTTTAAACACATTCATTGAGTTGCAATTTTTTCTATTAGTAATTGTATATCACACAATAAATTAACAAATCTGTTTTATAATATTGAATCTGTTTAAATGACACCATGAAGTATGACCAAAATATTTCTGTAATTCCTGTTTCAAATTCAGCCTTACCACTTTCAGTATTCCTTATAATTCTTCGATTGCAATTAAATTTCTGAGAAGTCAATAGCAGAACATCACTGACTTGTTTTGTTTGGCTAGAAATTTCTCAACCGTCGTAAAAAGTAATTTGTAATATTTTATGCAAAATAAGTTTAACCATTTTTAAGGATTTCACAAATAAATGAAAGCATCAATCCCGATAATAACGAGATATATATTGAGAAATTTAAAAAAAAACAAGAATTATTTTCAAACTTATTAAGTTATTTTAGATAATCAATATTATTTCATATTAAAAATTAACTTGGTCTGATTTTCCATTGCTCATACATTGGATGGAGGCACATAGATAATTGTATTGATGCTGGTATGGAAATACATGATTCCTTTTTCAAATATAAGGAGAAAAATGTAGAAAATATATATTGATATAAATATTGAGACTTTTAGGAGGAAAAATCTTTATCTATGTAGCATTTCCATAATTAGAGAAAACAATGTGTTATTTTATGCATCGTATCTCTTCTTTAGCATTTGAAATTAAATAATATACCTAAAATTAATACACATTTCACGTTGCTAGAGTTCGTTGCATCCTTTCTCTCATGGTTGTAGAAAATTATAAACAAATTCCCATTTTGCTGAAATTAAACAACACGTAGTATGCATTATTATTTACTCCTTCCTTTGACAAACATTTCTTAAATAAATTGGAATGGATTTATGGCAGGCACGTTTATGGAATACGAAAAAATAATAAAATTAATCTTTAATATTTCCACTCTTTTCATAGCCTTTAGTGGCAAAGTACTCATCTTCTATTTGATTCGAAATTTATAATAAAATAAAATATTTTAACATATTATAAATTTCTTTCTTTCTGATTTCAATTAAATAATTAAAAAGATAAAAATATGATTCAATGGAACTGCCATAAAAATTTAGAGTGATATATTGTTAGAATTTTTAAACATCTAATTCAAGATGCCTAATATGTAACATGTAAATTCAATTTTAGTCTACATCTAATATTAGTTTCACTAAAGAAACAAAACACGATGTATTTGAAATATCTATCTACAACTTAACACACACACACACACACACA
>JAPDSC010131108.1:3616-44091 GCA_026290005.1 Latrodectus geometricus | reverse complement strand
AAAAAGATGCATTGGCCCTTATAAATGTATCTCAAGAAAATCTTAAGAAGCATCTAAATTGTTAAATGAAAATCTTATATTTTAAATAGCGGGACACCCTGCGACTGGGAAAATTATCACAGTACCGGACCTCCATTTTGAAGATTATGCTTAACACTAAGATCTCTACCATTTTAAAAATCTGAAGTAATAAATGTTTGACATCTCTTTTGGATTTTGAAATTAAAATGATCATTGGACCATTGATTTAAATTTTGTACATACTCATCTTTCTTCAATATAAAAAAAAATTTGATTGCTGTTTGAAAAAATTTGTAAATTGGATTTGTAAGCAATGCAAAATGTGGGCTGGACTGGCAGCTGAATTCGCAGACGATATACTGCATACTCACTGAACAAATAAATCCAATAACTAGCCTTATATTTTTGAGACATTTCCTCAGTATATAGAAAAAGAATTATACTAGAAAGTTTGCTAATTATTCTATTATAAATGTGTATGCACCAACTGAGGAGAAAAATGATGTTGAGAATTATTTTTTTTTGTATTAGCTTAATTCTGTCTGGACGTTTTGTTCTATACTTGATTTAAAAACAAAATTATTTTGGGTGATTTGAATGGCAAAAGTTGGTAGTAATAAGGAATTTAGATTTAATGACAGGAAAAAGTTGATTGTATTACACTTGGAAATATATTGGTAATAAATAATAGACTTATAGTTTTTTTGACTCTCACAAAAATGTTATTAACAGAACAATGTTTCAACGTATAATAGTTATTAAAAAATAACATGGAACTTTTCTGATGAGTTTTATAACAACCAAATTGACCCTGTGGTAACTAATGTTAGAATTATTCCAAATCTCATATATATGAGAGCTTACAGAGAATCTAATCCATAGGTTCTGATTATTATTTGGTAAACTTAAAATTTATTCGAAGTAATAATTTTACTAAACTTAAAAAAAAGTGTTATACATATTATAGATTGGAAGCTACATTAAATCTACATATTCATGATCAACTGTCAAATGAACTAAATGGAAAGGAAAATAATTACAGATGAGTTGAAAGAAAATTGCCAACTGAAGGAATTCGATACTTGCAAGACACAGAATAATTTTAAAATAAAAATTTTAAGGAAGATAATTGGTTGGATGATGATCAGCGTAGAATTGCCAATAAAAATTAAAATGGAACGTCCAATTATATACTAAAAAATACAAGATATGTTGATGATTACGTAAATGAATCAAATGAATAGCTTACATAAAATAAAATAAAATAATTCACAAAGTAGATCAATTTAACGATTTTGATTTTGCAATCATGAAAGCCGAGTCTTCTTCCAGACCATTGATGGAGAGCGTAGAGAAGTCTTTGTAAGAACAGAAGTGAAACTATTGTTAATGAAAGAGAAAATTGTAAATAAATGGGCTGAATATTTCAACTACTGGTTTAGTTCTGATATATCAAATATTTTTGATTCCATGGTTCACGAGACTACAAATAAATCCTTTGATGTTTAATGTTCCTAACAATGAAGAATTCAATCTGTTATTGATCAAGTGAAAAATAAACAAGTTAGCAAACATGATTGCTGATGAACTAATAATATGTGATGGTAATGATCTGAGATAATGTGCTTTAGCGAAATTATGTGATTCATTTCAGAAAAATAAACTCTGCCTTTTCTAAAGAGAAATAAGAATTTTAGATACTTAAGTAAAGAGTTTACATATTGAGTAAAGATAATTATTGAATAATAAGTTTATTTTGTGTCATTTACAATATTTTCCGTAATATTTTACTTTCTCACCTGTCTTCTATTATGGAAAGAGTTGTTGGTCATTCTAATAATCCCATACTGCAAACTCCGAAAGGTTGGTATTCATGTTAACAATGCGTCGAAGGGTTCATGAACATGGTGTTTAAGCGAGATAATCAGTCATTCTCGTCTTTTTCATATTCTGCTATAGGCGGAAACGTTAGCAATAAGCACCTCATTAAGTCCACTGGTCATGGATCTATCCAGTATGTTCAGCCAAGGATTGCTGAGAGCCGATGACAGACATTTGCCATTATGAGCATGAAGGAATAGAACCACAACTCCATCTTAACTCTGAAAATCCTTAATTCCGGAATGTTAGTATTCATATCAACTGTGCATCGAAAATTTCATGAACATGGTCTTTTTGCGAGTCACCAGTCATATGAGTCCCGCTCACTTCAAGCCATATGTGTGAACATTTGCAATGGAAGTACCATCATGTCCACTGAATGCGTGATCAATGGACTACTGTTCTCTATATGGATAAGTCCATTTTTAGTCTCGAAAGCGATGGTAGGCACATTTTTATTTGAAAAGAATGTGGAACTCATTTTCATCTATCAAACTCCCGCGAAAGAGATGCATACGGAAAAGGCAGCAGATGTGTGTGGGGTGGTATCTATTTGGGTGAACGCACAGACCACCCTGTCTTTTCTCGTAGAAATACTATAGCTCACACCTATAGAGATAACACCTTAGTTGCATATTTGCAACATTATGTCTGGGCAACAGCTGATGCTTTCGTGCTACAAAATGACAATGCGGGATCGCACAGAGTTCGCGCATTTTGAGCAGGGGACAATTGAGTTCCAGATAGATCACTGGAACTTTACTTAGAGTATATTCGAGACTCTCTACGACAACGTTTAACTGCTCTCACACTCCCTCCTTGGACCCTATTCACGCTTTCAACTTCTTTGGAAGAGGAGTGGTACTCTTTTCGTACGCAATTAATAGACAGTATAATTGAAAGAATTACACATCACTGCATGTGCTATATAGTATTGTTAAATTCACATTGAATGCTATATTCATGACATGTAAATTTTGCAAACAGAATTGCAATATGTATTCTGTAATATATAATTGAAATATATATTCTGTAATATAATTCACACGTCTGAAGTTATTTTTCAACATGAAAATTGTCTTTAGATTTGAGAGAATTATTTTATTCCCTATATCATCATTTATTTTACTTAGTTTAAAACTACTTCATAATTACTTGCTAATTTGTATTTGCTGTATCATGAACACATTTGACGAAATGACTAATGGTTAGTATCTAGTAAATGACTATTTTGTAAAATTCATAAAATCTCATATGTTCATTTACACAAACTCAAATAAAATATTAGATTAGTATGAAATTCAAAACTCTTATCTGCAATTAATAAGGGTTCAATAATTAAAGTAAATTCATTTAAGAATCTTAAAAAAAGAAACTTATAAAATCGATGTGATATGATTGTAAAAATCATTGTTATAAAATCTAATGTGAAATCAGAAGCATTCCTTTTATATTTACAAAGAATTCAACGAATGAAAATGAAATTGAGTATGGAATTGCCAAAATTGATTTAATTATAACATTTTTCAGTAAAGTATTGAAATATTTATTAAAGATCTTATTTTTTTCAGCTAATTTAAAAAATCCCTTTAAATTAATTTCTTTAATTGTGGAATTTCCTTATGCATATTTTTATTTTACCAACCAAAAGTTTAGTTTATTCATTACAAAACAGTATATCCTAATGAATAACGGTGAAGAATTTGAATACTTAATAGAAAAAATAATGCATATTTATGTAAATATTGTATTCTATTTCATAAACAATAATTATGAAAACAACATTATCAAATGAGTGAAATGTTATAAAATTTATTTTAAAATGTTTATTTCTTACCATTATCAGCAGATATTAAGAACAGTACTAAAATAATCAGTAGTGATAATAATGTTAATCGATTCAGAAAAAAAAATTGTAGGGATATTAAAATTTAGTGAGAAAAATATTTTGAGTATTTCAAGCGTTCTTCATTATCATCTTTTCAAAACCATGCAATTTGTATGAGAAGAAAAATATTTGTTTATGCATACTTTTAAAAACACGATTTATTTCATGTTAAAGGAAGTCATGAGTAAAATTTCAAATATGATAAGGGATAATTAAAACTTTACACATCAAAATGTCTTTGGTAGTGTTTGATATGTATCAAAATTATCATGTTGATAAAGTGATAAATTTTTATATGTTTATTTTGTCACAAAACGGTCATTTTTGTAAAAGGGAGTTGTTAGACAAAGTTCTACAGATTGAAGTAGATTTCGAACTATTTCATACATTTAATTCCAAGATGGAATTTAAACGCACGTGGTGTTTAATCGAAGAAAACATGCTGACCATTCGATATTTTTTTGCTGAGCATAACCTTAAATGTTTTGCAATAATACGTAACTTAATCTAAATAAGTAAATTTGGAATTTTTATCGAAGTACATTTATATTAGGAAGCTCTTATATAAGAAATAACGTTTGTCTCAAATTCTGATGAACTCTTGCAGAGTTTTTCTCGAATTTGTCTTTAAAATTTAAATTTAGAAGCATCTAATAATTTTGAATTGGTACAGTAGAGGTGTTATTATTTGCTAAAATTTAAAATTACCTTTTGCAAGATATTTATTTCCTTTATTTTATGATGAACTACTGCAAAATGCATATAATATATAATTTTAAATTCTGAAGTGGCTAAATTAGTATAAAAATATTGATTCTTATTAATTTATAAATTTCCGTATTCAGCACACAGAAAGACATTTTTACTAATTCACACTTCTTAGCCATGGTGTATTACGTAATGATTAATAAATTACAGAACTATATTGATTATTCAATATCAACTTCAATATAATGTAATTTTAATTTTAACGCTTAAAACTAAATAATGCAAACTTTTGTTTTTGGTCTATATACGCACATTGAGGGGAACTTTGAATTTAATAATATTGTGATTTTAATAATATTGTGCACTTTATTAACAAATATACAGAAACAAATTTAGTAACCGTTGTGTTAAGTCATAATTCTTCTCGTATGTAATTATTTTAATTATTATTTATTCTTCCTGTATGTAAATATATTTATAAACGTTTTATTTATTTGCTGATGCCATCATGGATTTTTATCTATTGTTTCATTTAGAACTGATTCATGTATATTTTATTAAAATTCTCTTACCGATTTTAAAAAGAGAATATTTTGTCAGAAATAAAAATATTTTGAAATATATAAAGAAATTGGAAAACATTTTAAAGTATTATGTTCCTTCTTGGCAAAAGATATATTTTACAATATTATTTGCATATTATATATATTTTGGGTTTTCGGTAATAGATCATGTCTGAAATATTAACAAAAAAACATGCATAATACAGTTATTTATAAGTTAATAAAATTTAAATATAATTCATTTTTTAATGAATAATCATTATCAAAATTTCCTTTTGAAACATAGATTAAATATAAAAAAAAAAAAAAATCTGAATTTTGTAAGATAAATAAAATGTAACATAAATGTTTACGTACTTACGTACCATTTTCTGGACCATTTTTAGGTTTTCATTGACTTCTTTAATAAGTAAATGTACTGAAATAAAGGAATCAACAAACAAAATGTTTGTTTTAATACATTCGTATAATTGTTATTTATTTTGAAAAAAATCATAATTTGTTTAACTTATTTACATATTATTATTTTCATTGATTAACTTAAATATAATGATTTTTATAGAAATGTAAAAATAAGCTTTTGCCTTTTATTCCGAATAAAACCAAATTAATTTCAAATTTAAAGTGACATTTTTAATTTTATAGGTATTTTATAGATAATCTCTAGAAAGCCAAACAAATAATTTTAGGCTGCCAATTTACTGATATCAGCTTTTTATTTGCTTCGACTATATCAATAAAAATTATGTCTAGAAAAATGCATTGATTTTAAGATATGACAATATAATCATGTATTTAAGAAATTTAAGCTATTAGGAATATTAATTTGAATTTTGTTAATAACGAAAGTTTATTTTTAATTGTGTATTCCGTTCTCAATTTTATATTAAAGAGTAATTATTCAAATTTTAATTCAAGTATTTAATTGGTAATTTAAATAAAGATTGAATTTGTTAAAAAAGTACTATTAGTACAATCAATATAATATATAAATTAATTGATTATTCAAATTTTTCTATTTTTATTTTAATTCCGAAAAATGTTTGTGAAATTTGTTCAGTTCTATGAATAATCATATCATTTCACTAGACAAAGTAATAAATTCATTTAAATAATTAAATTAATTCAACATCCTAAAAATATTTATATTTCAAAGTTATTTGAAGTATTTCAAATTGAAAGTCAAATAAATTTGTATAGATTTAAAAACAGCAATATGCTTGCAGGCAAATAAAGTATATTGGAAAATTGTGAATAATGTATATTAATTATTTGTTTTTTATTTCATTGAATTTTTTGAGAAATTTTATCAGCAATATATAAAATTGTCTATAATGTGTAGTGATGATTTTTAATCGCTTATAGCTTAAAAAAGTGGAATTTTATTTTAATGGTTTGTTTTTCCATTGGTTTGTGTATTTGTATTGCGTACCTATGTATTAAAGAAAATGTGTTATTGAATTTCTCAAATACTTTGAATCTTTAAATACATATATATATATTTATATTTAATATAAATAAATTATAAAGGAATTATATTTAAAAATAAATTATAAAGGAAATAAACGTTTTGTGTGTGACTGAAAGGGTGACATTTTTAGACCTAAAAATCAATAATAATTTCGAATAAATAATAATAAACAATTTTATTTAATATTTTAAATAAATAAAGCAATGTCAGCACTAACGTATTGACTTAGTTTTCTAATTTGTTTTTATTTTGAGATACATTTGTCACTTACAATTTCTTATAAATTTCCAATTATTTTTATGCAATAGTATATATTAATAACCAATGTAATCTTTGCAAAAGACAAACTTTGCTTGCTAGCACTATTTTATCAAGATGTTTTCATACAAATTCAAGTAAAAGTTTGAAAACCGTTATAATAACCAAAATGAAAACAGTACTCTGAGTCATTTCTAAAATTTTATTAGATAAATGTCATTAATCAAAGTAATTTTTGGAAACTGTATATTTCAATAATCTCTTGGTTGAACTTCGTAATATTTGATTAATATTAAGCTTAAAAATATGTCTTATTCAATTGCGTATTAATAGAAAACTAAAGGTGTTTGGTATAGTTATAGTCAGTTAACATAAAAAAAAATTTAAGAAAAATTTAATTCTCAACAAGAAAATAAGTGTATAGATTACATGCTTTTTATTTTATCTACAGAATTCTCCCCAGAATATATGTTTGAATCGCATACTATTTTTTTGATTTAATTATTGATTACAAAGTTTATTAGAAATCGTAATTATAATTTATTAAACATAAATAATTATAAAATGTTTAAATTGAATTGAAAGGATGTGTAAATTTTCAATGAGTCATAAGGAAAACATGATTAATTTTTCAAAAAATTCAGTTTTTGTTTTATTAAATTAATTGTTAATTAATTAGTAAAATACATTTTTGGCCGGATTTTTTATTTAAGGAAAATGTTTTCTTAAAATGTAAGAAAATTGTTTCAAAACTGGAAAAAGGAATATTTATTTGTAATTTAGTAGTTAAAAACAAAAACACTTTGTGGAATAGACAATATATAATCATAAACACAAGTTAAAATGGAAACAATTTCTCAAGGTAAACTATGATTAATGATTACATATGAAAGATGACATTTTTAAATGTTTCTTATAATTAATATCATGCTTAATCAAAATTGTTTTCTAAATCAAAGGAAATATGACAAAAGAATTCTTTTTATTATTTTGTGGGTACTATTTATGCTTTGCTTCAATTTCTCTAACGACAATTATTTTGGAAATAAGACATTCTTTATTAAACAAAGTTTAATTAATTATAAAATATTTACTCCAAATGTATATTAGAAAAAGACAAAACCATTTCCTTTAAAAATGAATCTCCAAGTAGCCAAAGTATTTAAATATATTAATTACTTTTAATTTACTATTTACTTCTAAATTTTGAATGTTTCAAAATAATCCTTTGAGAGAGGTGTGGCCTTGGTAATCTGTTAGTAAATTCAACAGCACTTATGAATATGGCATTATATTATTTTATACATATATTTTATTCAAAAATAAGCTGAATTTATATATCAGCTCTTAAGTGTTCTTTTGTATATAAATTTGTTATTTTATTTAAATTACAATATTTATTGCAAACTTGGTATTTTGAACAGAAAAATGTCTATTAATATTACTACTGATAAATAAAAAAGGGAAATATTCAGAATAAAAATATACACACAGAAAAAGAGCACAGAAATTTATTGATTTTTACAAGCTTAATGATTAATCAATAAACTAATCGCTTTCTCTAAATGTGTTTCATTTGTCAAATGTCCTGAAATATAATGTGCTTCATTTATAGTTAAATAATTAAGTTATAATAAATGTCAGACTATTGATTGTTTTGTGGTAAATTAATCCCAACCAATTATCTCAAAAAATCAAATTTTGCATATATTTAGAAATATTCTTAACTATTTATGTACGTTTGAAAATATAACAAATTATATCATTAATATTATATTGTATGTTAAAATGTGAAGGAAAGAAATATGTAATGAAATTTTGCATCTTACATATATTTAAATTTTAATTAGTTTTTATCACACGTTTACATCTGAATTCGGTTGGCTTATTTTATGCATAAGTGTTACTTCATATAAGCGTAACGTTTAATTAAATACAATATTTATTATATTTTACTTTTTGCAATAAATTTTAATCCGAATAAATAAATCTGTACCTATTAATAAATTTAATAATTTTTACAATAATTTAAAAAAAGACTTACTAAATTATATTCTCATGTTTTTATTCCAATAATTTAACAACTGTGATACTATGTGCGCTATTACAAGTAATAGATAATTTATAATTAACATATAGCTATAAACAGGGCTAATTTTAACATAGGTCATAATTAACATTAAATATAAATTTTAAAACTCGTATATAAATAATATTTGGAATATCGTTTAAAAGTACTGAATAAAATACAGTGCTTGTATGAAACCTTCATAATTTAGCATACAAATAACAATTCATTTATTATTTAATAATAACAAAGTAGGCATTATACTTTATTACATACTGTTTACATAATTTATGATTGCTATTGATTTATATTTGATTATTTGTTACAGTAATATTTTAACTCTAACATTCTTCTTTTTATCAATTATCAATTTTTGAAAACCAATGATTATTTTTAGAAAATATTTTTATCAATTTTGTGCTGAAGTATGTATTAAAAACTTATAAATATAAAAATTTCTTATTCTTATTATCTCATTTTGTTAAAATAAATATTTAAATATATAATTAATAATACTTAATTTTAAAATGCTTAAGTTTTGTCAAAATAATCATATTCCGTTTTTTTAGCTTATAAATTTACGATAACTTTTTTTTAAAATTTCAAACAATATTTCCTTAGTATTAAAGAAATACAAATGACTTTGAAATTATATTTTACATTGCTTAAAACTAATGAAATTATTTTTTCAGATTTTTAAAATTGTTAGTTTTTAATTATATAAATCTTTAAAATTTCTACACAATAGTACAGATTTATATGCTGCAAAATTTGATATTTTTTATTTTGGGAATTTGAATAAAAGCGTTATGAAAAAACTTGTTTTATTATGCGAGAATATTATTGTAAATTATATATATTATTGTTATTCGGAAGTATGTTTTTGTTGGAAATATAATATAATAATAATGATTTAATTAATTTTAAAATCAGAGGAAGGAAGAAAATGTTTATATTGATGGTTAGCATTACCTTGCCTTGGAGTGACATTTTGCATCTGAAGTATTGTTCAAATGAAAAGATTTTCTTTATGAACTCTCATCAAATCATCACTGTAAACTAAAATATCTTTCAGAATATGTATTATAACTCAAAAAAGGTTTTCTTTCCCACAAGTGTCTGATTTTGTTGTTAGTAACATCCTTGACTATCATGAATGTTGATTAAAGTTCCTTAACATTGTGCTCTCATGGTTGAATTCCTATCAATGACATTTATTTAAGGCATTAACATGCTGCTGTGTGACATAATGAACAGCATACAGAATTTTAAAGAACTTTTAATGAAACCCAAGAACAAATCTTGGAACAGAATTATCTCTATATAGCCGTTAAAGATCAGACTTGGTTCCTCCTGCAGAATTTTAATGATCATATACGTATTTAGTTGGTTCGAAAAGAACATTAATCTCCAAATTGTATTTGCTATAGGTGTGCGAATTCGCAAATGTGAAAAATCATTGAAATCGATAATTAAACATCTCTAATTTGATTGAGGATAATTTGACAGGTGATAACTTCATTTCTGATATCTTAAGTCATATTGTTCTACTTCATTTTTGATAACTAAAGCCACCATCTTTGAACAACATATTGTAAAAGCACACGTTGCACATTGATGTCCTGATTTTCATTCATGGTGAAGTAGGGTACAGATTTGAAGCAGAATGGAAAATACATCCCGTTACTGTCATCTAAACGTGAGTCATCCCCATTAATACCATGAGAAAAACATTTTTGTTAGCTAAATTCAAAACAATTTTCTAATTTAACATCTGTATAGTCAGTCAAATTACTTGCTACTTTAGACATTTTGATTTAATGGTAATTTTCTTATATACCTTGCTTCCATTCATGGTTTTGCATTTCAAATAGCCATCAGGGGATTTTAAAAATATTTTATAAATTGAACAAAGTTGATAAAATTTTCTTAGAGATTATTAAAAATACAGCTTTTCATCCCAACCTTTGTATTGTATGCTAGGACATTTATGAAAAAAAGATTGTTAACATTAAACACTATCGAAATGAGTTTCATAAAATAGAGCCATATAGATTTCAATTACTTTTATTCAATAATTTAAAGTATCAATCCTAAAACAAGCTGAATACGTATGTGCTTTAATATTAATAGTGTAATTTGGTCATTAAATAAAATTCAGATATTTATTTTCAGCTATAAAACAATGCTGAAATAAATAAGTTATGAATGACAGATGAACAAAGAGAATTTTTCTATACATAAACATATTTACAACTTTAGCTTATTAAATAGAGTAAAAAGCTAGAATTACTTAAGGAATTTTAAATCTTTTATATATATCAAGAGAAAATAGAACAATCACATTTATTCACGTTGTTAATTAGCTTCTAAAAATACATCTACATTTTTTTTCATTTTAATCTGTAGCTGAATTTTGATATTTCAACATCATAGGGAAGAAACTCATGTAAAGAACAGAGAAACTTGAAAACTTAGAAACATTAAGCTGGGATTATAATCAATCAATAGAATATTTAATTGAAACTTTAAGAATGATTTCATTACATTATTTACAAAATTAACAATGAAAGACTTATTTATCTTTCAAAGTTATTTCAGTTATTTTGTAGACTTAACTACCGTGGTAAAAGTATTTGAGTTCAAAGGATTATGCTGTTCCAATGATAAATAAAAGTTTGTGTTAAAATATCAAAAATTTCAGGTATCAAATTCATTTTGTATTGTAAAAATAAATATAAATTCATGTTACTGTTTTGAAAAAATATTTTCAGGAAATTTGCTTAAATAAATTTTTTGATTATTGGAATTTACCAGGCATAGGACAAAAGATCATTGTGTTTCTGATAAATATATTTTATTTAAATAGCTGATTTTAGAAATAAAATTATAAATAGTCTTTTAAGATTTATTTCCCTATTTTACAGCCTTTCATGTTTTCGATGTCAACACATTCTTTCCAACTATATAGGTTCATAAATTCAAAACTACTTTGGAAATAAATATAATTAATATCATTTCTAATATTATAGCGATTATACAGCGATACGTTTACATGTTTATTTATACAAAAATCCATTCATACTGTTTACGTGATATTTTAATAATTTGAGTTGTAATTTTTTCCTCGCTATTAGATTATTTGTCAGTTTATAAGTAATATTAAATTAATCGTGTCTTTTAAATTAAATTCAGTAAATGTTTGTATAAATTGCATAGTATATATGTTTACCAATTATAAATGGATGACTTTATTTAATTATCAAACAAATCCTAAATTGTATTAAGGTTTGCATTTTTTACAATTTTGAAATCAATGTTTACTATATATTTTTTTCTTAAATTAATTATTATTTGAATACTATTGCTGCGTTTCAGGCATTAAGCGTTTCAGACATATCTGTTAAGAGATATTTTTGAAAAGAGGGATACAAGGTTGTAAAATCTGCGAATTCAACTTGAAAACCCCATATAGAAACGTCTGGTATATCTCATCTTGGTTTTTTTAAATATACATAAGTTATACTCCAAAGTATTATAAGTATTACTTATTAGTAAATTTTTTCTGAAGAAGAATTAAATTTACGTGGTATTGTGTTAGTTCAAAATATCTCGTTTGAACATAGAAGAATATTTTATGATATATATACAGATAACAGTAAGTATACATTTTTAATGACTATATTTGTTTAAATTTATTTTCTCTTTCTTGATCTTTACTTTATCATATAGTTTTGAAAAAGTTAATATTCTTTAAACCTGCCCATGATTACATTTTTTACTGGCAAAATTATGTGTTCCGTTCTTTTAGATTCCACAATTTTTACTAGTCCATCTGAAAATTATAATTAACTACTATTTTCAAAAAGAAGAAAATACGAAATATTTTCTAAACAGAGAATATGTTTCTTCCAAGTTTGCTAAATAATTAATAACAAAGAAATAAATATTTTAGATTATTTAATTATCAGCATATTAGGGGTAATTATAGATGATTTATTCAAAACGTTTTGTACTTTGCTCATTGATATTATATATTCAAAAGGTATATATTAGTAAAAAATTTTCAAAGTAATCACAAGTATTACTAGTTTTAAGTAACTGTGAAAGAATTATTATTATTTGATAATAAGTTAATCATGAAAAAAATTCAGTCTCAACTTTTAACAATTTATTTCATAAAAATAATATATTTAAGAAGATTACAGAACAATTATAGGTAGACCATGTGAAAAGGCCTTGAAAATAATGTGGAGATGAAAACAAGCAGGCTGTTTAAATACATTGATGTATAACTGAAACAAATATGGATTGTGTGTTAAGTACATTGTTGAACATCATAATATCGGTCGAAATTTTATATTATAATGAGTGGATATATAATACCTAAAAGTAACGTACATTTGAAATATGTAACAACTCTGAATTCTACCACAAAGAGCTTTATTAATAGCAACAAACATATTATAAACACATTTATTACCAATATTGTTTCACAGTTTTAAACATCGACTATCCTTAATACCATAATCAAGCTTCTTGCACACATCTCAAGTAAGCATATTTCTTGAATATATTATCACTTATCAAACGTACAATGAGTATAAAACATCATTGCCATTTGGCAAGATTTATTCATTAGTAGAACTCTAAATTTGGTTGACTCATATTTACGCATAGTCAAGCTTCAAAATCTTCAACAATTTCATTAAATCTTAATCACACCTTAATATATGAATATTGAAAAACTATTAACAAAACTCTATTAACAGAAACAACACAAATTTTCAATTTATATGATATGAGCTTTCTACTATTTAAAAAATTAACTGGTATACTATAAGGAGTTATAGAACAGTAGATACAATTTTAATAATATTGCTTATATAAGGGAATATTGTCTTTTTCTCGAATTTATATAAAAAAAAATCATTAGAAATTTCTTTTGCTTGTCAAAATATATATTTTTAGGAGATAATCCTTCAAACAAGAAAACTTAATTTTCTTAATTCTCGTTGCCAACAACTAAATATTTAGATAATTGTAATTTTGACAAGGAAAAAACACCGATAATGTGAAATAAATTTCAATTTATCCAACAATTACTTATCACACACGTTGAGAAAACACGAAGCTAAATGATATCACTGACGTAAATAAATTATTTTGAATTAAATATTTTTTTATAATACGCAATTAATATGGATAAAGAAGGTACATAGTTTACATTTTACGAATTTAAAATAAAGAAATTCGTGGAATTGGTAAACAAAATGAAAAGTATAAATCTTAAGTTGAATCGTAACTAAAATACGGCAAATTTCAACATTTATTAAAAAAAAGCTTCTTTTCAGTAAGATATACATTTAAAAAATTATTAGTCAATTTAACATAGCATTGATATCTGAAATCTTAAATTTGTAATCCAAAACCTTTTCAAGTGTTTAGATTTTTAGTAGTGTTTCAAATGCCCCTTCATCATGAGTACAATAGGGAATTATATTTAAAAAAGTGTCATGAACTTGTAAAAATTATATATTTCTTGAACTTGCATTTAAAATTCAAAATACTAATTGGATTACTTCCAGTCTTAATAAATTTTATTTATTTCTTGTGTTATCTCAAATTTCAAATCCAGAAATTCTCATGCATATGAAATTTTTATTGTTTTGTAAGTACATACAATTAAAATATCAGCTTAACAATACTTACAGAAAATTTAAATCTCATGTTTATTTTATTAAAGAGGATTTTAAAACTTTTGAAAAATATTTTGTGAGTTTTAAACAAATAATTAAATGGAAGATTTAATCTTTGCTTAAAACCTTCAAATTCACATTCTTCATTGTATTTGTTAAAATTTCCGAACATATTAGCTTTCAGACAAAGATTAATTCCTATTTCACATGCAAAATACCTCTCCTTCTAAAAATGAATAGCTAAAATGAGACTTAATAATATTATTTTATTTTGCATGATTAAAATGATACACTCTTATTCTTGATTGCTTTTAATAAATACTAAACAAATGTCAATTTTACAAAAAAGATCTGCTATTGAAATTTTATCTTTTATTTAGATTTGATTGAATATTTCAAAATTAAAAGAACAAAGATATTAAAAAGTACAAAATATTTAGAAATAAATATTATTTACATTTTTATTACTTGTTGTTGTTCATTTTTTCAATGTGATGTCATTATTAATCAATTATTTTTAGAAATTAAGTTGTTTCAAGTAATTAAAATTATGTGATTATATATTATTTTTATGCACTTTAAGTATTTTAGCAAAAATATGTATTTTTAGCAACCTTATTTTTAAGATACAAAATTTAGTGAGTTTAGTTTAAATAAAATATATCTTTGCAATAAAGTTTTATGTGCAAAATTTATAACATACAAAAAATTTAATTATATTTCTTAAATTTGAAATAGTAATATTACATATTTTTATTATAAAAAATTTGTAATTTTTAATAATAATAAATGATTTATTGGTTTATTTTTCTCCAGTTGTAAAGAATGCAACAGTTTCAGTTTTGTTATCAATATAGAAGAAAATACAAGAAAAAACTCTTTTATCTATTACTTTATCAATTTTTTAAATACCACTAAAAGATTTCATAATAAATCGCTTTTCATAAAAGGAATAATTACATTTCAGATTAAAATTGATTAATTTAGTTTAAATAAATAACAACTATAAAGAAAATTCATGTTGCAGTTTTATTAATATAATTAATAAACTTTAACAACTTTTAATGAACTATTTTAAATTATGTTTATACTAAGTAACTAAAATAGGAAATTCTATCACAATCAAGATTTTTTAAACTTTCATTTTAGTGACGTCTGTTTAAATAGTTTTAAATGTAATTTAAGTTTTATACAACAAAAAGGACGAATGTGTCTTTCATATAACTAGATTTAACCCACTATTTATATTATATTTTTTTAAAAATAAATTTTTTAATAAGACTTGATACTTGTTAAGCGCATATTTTTACTACAAAAAGCATAAACGAAATTCCATACAAATTTTCGTCAACCTTAAATAATTTAAAATCAATCATCATCACAAAATTAATGATTTTTAAGATCTAAATATTTTTATGTAGTAATATATATTAAGCTTCTGTAGTAATCTACTTATTTATTTTTTTAAAATTTTAGATTCAGCTTTTTCAAAATTTATATTGTCAACCAAATAAAATGCCTCCAAAACCATTCAGAAAACAATATAGGAGTATTTTTCTTATGTATAATAAGATTAAAAATTATATAACATTTTATATTTATATAAATTATCTTTTCTATTAATTCAGCTTGTTAAACCATTATTACATTAAATTTTATTATAATTTTAATTTTTATTTGATTTTTCCAATTACTGTACAATTCAAGATATAAATTTTGGCAAAATGAAACAAAATTATTTAGAAATTATAACATTATAATCCTTTCGTATTGTAGTTTTTAAATATTATTCCTCTAGAAAGTTATTAAATGTATTTTAAGAGGAAATTGCACATATTAATAAAATATAGGAATTTCGGAAAAAAACTTTCTTCAAAGATCAATACACTAAAATATTAATCTATTTCTTACATAAAAATTATATGATGAAGGCATTGATTTAAAAAAAAGCTATATACCACCATTATAAATTAAATGAATTTTTTGAAGATTTATCCCTTATGTATATGATATAAAATGTCCACTTTTCGTTTGTATGAACATTCATATTGTTATTAACACATTCTTTGAAATATTACACAAGGAATATTTTAAATACAAGATTAATAAGTAATACAAGAATAAATACATTGAACAAGAAATTAAAGTCTTCATTTAAGAATCACACACACACCACATTTGGTATCTTAAATTAATTCATTATTTAGAAATAAGAAATCGAGAATTTAGTGTCAAAATATGCTGAAAATTTTAAGTATTTTTATTTGTATAGTTATTGAAAGTATCAAGTTAACAATCTGAATTAACTGAATATTTGTAACTATGAGACATTTGTTGATCAACAGTTGCAATCCCATACTAACATGATAAATAATAGTATATTTGCTGGATAATGAACGTTCAACCAGTTAATATTGAATAATAAATGTAAAAAAAAAATCAATATTCTAGCATAATTGTGTAAAAATGTAAAAAAAAAAAATTGCATATTGGTCATTCTTAAGAAAGGTTATTCTTGTCCAAATGCATTATTTGTAGTGATAATTTAGCTGATCCCTTGAAGATATTTGTATGATTTCATTAAATAATCATATCTTTTTTGAAAAATCAGGGCACTTTAAAAAATTAATCTTGTTTACGTTATTATTATTCAATTAATAAAATTAATTGATTAATTAAAAAATAAAGCAAAGTATGTTATGTTTCGAAAGACAAAAAATGTATTTACAAATATGTATATAAAAAAGATAGAAAAATATTAGAATGTAAAAAAAACAATGATATTCAGTTTCAAATAATTTGATTTAAAGATATAATGCATCAATTTATTATTAAACTTACATCTAGTATTTATAAATTTTAGTTTCTAATAACGTAATGTATTTTATACAATTTCTTCTAATTTAATACCTCATTTGTTTCAGAACAAAAGAAACTAAGAAATTGAAAGAAATGAAGTTAAAGATGTTCTAGCAAGAAGTAATATTTATAGTACCCTGCGTCTTCTCAAAATAATTGTCCCAAAGGAAATTTCTAAAATGGTCATTCTTTTAGGAACAACAAATCTTTTTTAAGAATTATTTGTAAATGTTAAAAATTGGTTTTTGTATTAAGACACTATATTTGCTGCTTTTAAATTTTCTATATACTTAATTAATATACATACAATATTTTAAATAAACGAAGTGTAGTTTCTGTTTCACACAAAACTTTTGCAGTTTGTTTTCAGAAATTTCATTCTAATAATCATTTTTAAAATTATTTTCAATGAATGCTTGTTATGTATGTAATTTATAAGAGATACAAAATAATAGAAATTAACTTGTAACTTTTTTATACACCAACAAAGTTTATCTAGTTTTGTCACTAGTTGTGATATAAATAGAATCGAGATTTATTAGAGTTTTGATAGTTGTTTTCTTGACTTAAGGGCAATTTTGATTTGTCCAAAATTTTTAATGACAAGATGGATAAATGTGCTTGAAAAATATCTCTTATAGTTTTTCATTTCCAAACTCTGCATTTCACACAAAGAAATCTACTTCAAAAAATAAAGAGGTTTTCCATGCACCTTTCATAAGAACTTATGTGTTGATTAAATCCAACACAATGTAGTTTCCTTGAAATATTTGCTTTTTCCTGGAAATTCTTAATAATATGATATAAAATATTTTTATATGTGCCAATCTACTCGGAAATAAAAATTCACCTTTTCAAATTCAGAGAATTTTATATAAAGTGACTGTTTTCTTTCCCTGATATACTTTTCTTAAAATGAATAAATCAATGAGGTTACACAATTTTTCACATAACAGAAGCTCTAAGGATTTTTTTTTTGGAAATAAACAAACTTAAATTTTTCAAAACAAATATTTCTTTTGTTTTAATATCTCATAGTAATCGCTTAATATATTGAAATATATTTTTAAATGAAATATATATCACATTTATCTTATTATTACTTTAAAATAAAAGTATCATATTTAATTTTTTTATAGCAAGTTAAATTTTTTTATTGAAAATATTAAATTATTTCAAGGAAACTGTACAAATTGTTTCAATTTCTACTGTGTCATGTACTGCCGGGAAAATAATACGGATAACAAAATGCAATATGCTACGGATACCTTGTTGGTTAATTTTTGTATTAATCTATGATGCAAAAGAAAAATTTACTTAAAATGGCTAATCTGGATACGGAAATAGTATGAGATATGCATAACTGCAATTTTACAGTCTTTAATTAAAATTTTTGTGAAGTCTTAATTGCGCATCTTGATGTTACAAACTAAAGGATCCGAAACAATGAGTTTTTTTTTTAAAAAATAAGGTTTTTAAATTTCATATCAAAATCAAAAATAAAATAAAAATGTATGTGGCATTTCCATAAAAACTGTAGATAATTTATTGTTTTTTTAATAATAAATAATATAATTTAAATTTGAGATAAACAAGTTATGTTTCTTTTTAATCATTGCTTAAAAAAATTAATACGACCGTGATTTTTTTTTATTTTTACTCATAAGTGTGATTTTATCTTTTAGTAAACATAAGTATAGGATACCGCATGCTCTATGAGATTACAAAAATCATAAAAATATTATGTCTTGATATTTAATTTTAATTATCGTATAATCATAAAATTAAGATACGTATGGAATATAATATTGATATTTAACTTAAAGTGCATGATTAAACTAAATATAATACTCTACGCTTTTATATACTATATGCCATGAAAATCAAAGAAATGTACAGTAATTTGTTTACTTAATAGTATTTAAGTGATTAATTAGAACAGTTGATTATACCAAAATGCTTCTTTGAAAAAGAAAAAAGAAACTTTACTTTTTTTTTCTTTCTTTTTAAACATTTTCTTTTATTTAAACGGTGTTTAATCTGTTTGAAAATTAGATGAATGTTAATTTTTCTAAAAATGAATTGACATGCTTTTAATTTTACATTATTTCATCCTGTTATATGCGTATCGAAAAATATTGAAATAAGTAAGAGGATTTAACAACAATTATTAATTTCTTGCTAATGAGACAATTATATTCAGCATCATATAAGAAAAAATATTCATGTGTGTACCTCGTTTTTTTTTTTTTTTTTTTTTTATTTTTTTTTTTTTTTTTTTTTTTAAGGAATTTATTTTTTTTAAAATAAAATTAAAAAAATGGTTATAAAATACATTAAAAAAATTTCTAAATTTATTTGTTCATCAAAATGACAAAAGTAATTGTTGTATTCCATGTTTTTAAGGTTAAACATTGTAAGGTAGAAATATGACATTTAACGAAATATCTAAAAAAAATATGAATAGTACATTTAATAAGGAAATGACAGTTGTGAATTTTATTTTAAAATGTTGTATGGCATAGGTCATTTATATAATATTAATAACGAAAGATAATCATCAGAGGTATTTCTAAAAAACTCGGAGACATAACTCTAAAATATTAAATAAGTTATGTTTCTAAACTTCTCATCACATTTTATTGCATGAATGTTTTCAAAACTCAAGCCTGTCACTAAAATGTGTTTCAATTTGTCTTTAATATTTTTTTTAAAAATATTGGCAAGTATAGATGGATAGACCTTATATTACTCATGTCTGCCGCCTTCCTTTGCTTTTACTAGAAACCTACATTTCCAATTTATGTAACTTTTACAGTCGAAATTTCCTAGAGACACATTTTCTATATACTTGAATTTAAAACTGTATAATTATACACGAAAGAATATTAGATAAGTAGTTTCAAAAAAAGAATACAATTTTTTTAACTATGGAATTAGTTGAAGATGTATTTTTCATGTAATTCCTATACGGAAAAACTAAGATAAAATCACATAATAAGATATGAAAATAAACAAAATTTTCCTGAAATAGCCAAATTATATCACAGTAACAATTTTCAATGAATATTTTTACGATATTTATTTATTTTTATTTGTTTGTTTAAATTTGTGCTTTTGTTTATTTCGAGTATATTCGTTAAATTTGTGCTTTTGTTTGAGATGATTTCAAACCATTTTGTGAAAATGTTAAAAATCATAAAAAGCAATTTTAATATATCTTTTATAATTTATAAATATATTGATTAAGAGCTTCCTTTTCAATGTACTCCTCTGTTTCACAGGAAATTTAAAAGATTATACTATCCGCATGAAACGCAATGTAAATTCATCCAAATAAATTAAATTTGTTTTATTGTTTTCATAAATTTATAATATTTTGATTAAAGTTTAAGTACTTATATTAATTATAAACTACCAAATGTTCTTTTAAATATTGTAAACAAAAAAATTCAAAGAAACAAAAAAATAATTTTGAATTATTATTTTCATTTGCGCAGAATCTCTAAATTCTGTTATTAAATTATTCTATGTAAGCTTATTTTTTGCAATATATTTAAAATAATACAATTCATAATTTATACGTTGCTAAAGTATAAAAAATGATAATAATTTAATAGAATAATATAAAATCCTCAACGTAATGTAGAATTGTACTTATAGTTTCGTCCCAGTTTCATGGCAATTTGTATATTCCATTTTATAAACAAAGCCTTATCTCTAGAGATTAATTGAATTTATTATTATGATATTTTCTTAGTTCATGAATTTTTTGTCCAGTAAATATTTCGTAAGGACTTAAAATAAGTGATAATCAGAAGGTGCTAAATCTGGTCAGAATGGTGAATGCGACGGAATTTCTTAGATTAACTCTTCAACTTTCTTACGAGTCCCTAATATTACATGTGGTCCAGCATTGTCATGAAACAGTATGATGCTCTTTCTATTGAATATCATAGACCTCTTTTCTTGAAGTGATGTTTTTGTTGACAATACTTCTTTGAATTCAACCTCTCATTTAGTTTCAACAACTCAAATTGTATTGGGCCTCGAATGCCCCACTATATACACAATATTCAATTGTGATGGCTCATTTTCGGCTTAGAGGTAGAACAGGTTTTCCGGGTAATGATATGCCCTTTTCATTATGATGTTTTTTTTTCGAAAACTCTCACTTTTTGTATACAAATATGATCCGGTCCAAAAAAGATTTGGATTTCGTATCAAATACTTCTACACAAACCCTAGTCTCCGAATATGGTTCGAAAAGGTTTGTTAGCTGAATCAAAATTTTCTCGCAATTTGCCAGCGATGCACATACCTATTGTAACTAATTGAAACCGGAAGCGACAAAACTATCCGGTAAACCTAATTCAGGGGTGGCCAAATGTTTTCGATCCGGGGTCTACTCCACATTTAAAAAATCGAAAGCGGTCTACCAATGGCAGAGCTAAATAAACGTACATATTTATTTTCGGTTTCAAGAAAATATGGTAAGTTTTGTAATTTTTCTAAAAACAACTTAATAATAATATTTACAAAATAAAAATTTACTGACGATAAAAATCAAAGTATTCATATATCAAAAATTGACCATCCTATTCACTTCGTTTAGTTGAAATTTGGCACTGTATATCTGGAACAAGTTTATCATATTGTGGCTGGTACGATCTTATTTCAATGCATAAACACGAAATTAAATATTCCTCTGTTAAATGCGACCAATGTTTGTTTTTTGTTCATGGTTGAAAAAGGAGATTCGCAAAGATACCTCGATTCAAAGTATGATTTCAAATATAAAATCAATTTGTAAATATTTGAAAATGTTTCCTGAGAAATTAATTTCCAAAAATCAGTATCGCTAAATAAACTCTGGATTTAAGAAATATATCGCATCTTAATTTCATAATTTCTTAATCGACCGAGACTGATGTGATATCTTTTAAATGTCCTATTTTTTCAGATATTCCTTCAATGTTGACATTTTCATTAAATGGGGAAGTATCATAAAATTGAGTATTTCTTTCAACCTAATTAAGTCAGCGAATCTTTCAAATTCTTCAAACAAAACAAGTAAGTATTAAGCGAAATCTTTGAAGTCTTGGTTTGGATAATGGATGCACTCTTCCTCCATGTTTATGAAGTTTCTAATTCATGTTTTCTTATTTTAGGTTTTAAAGCGTAGACTGTAGTAAATTTTATTTTAAATAATTCAATGATTCTATGCCATAAGTCATAAATTAAATTGTTAATATCCAAGGTCATTATCGGGATAGTCGCGTGGACTACCTAAAATGTGTTCGCGGTCTACCAGTCAACCGCGGTAGACGTCTTGGCCACACATGGTTTAGAGCTATATATATTTCTTCTTATCATATAGAAGTATTAATTTCAACGCTGCATGAAAATATAAATGTAAATAATTTAACATCACCCTTCGTCACTGGACCTGCGTCACTGGATGGTCACATGGACTACCTAAAATGTCTTTGCGGTTGACATCTTAGCCACCCCTAACCTAATAAATATTTGCGCAGCTTTTCCTTTTTGGACCTTGTGCCATTAAACCCAACCAACCAACCAACCTAATAAATACATATCATAACAAAGGTGTTTGATTATTACAAAAATAAATAATTTTATATAAAAATCTTGTAGATTAAAAGATATTATTAAAAGATAAATATTGTCTTGTATATAGTTATAAAAATATTAGGCAAATAATTGAATGTTATTTCTAAATAACTTAATTGTTTCTTGAGTAAAAATATTACATAACTGTATAATTTAATGATCTGCTTCTAACAAACAATTAATTGATTAATTGACCACAAAGTGGTTACCACACATTAAAAATAATTTTATTTCAGAAGAATGCATAAAAATATTATATTTAAGAAATTTTCGAAAACAATCTAATAAAAGTTCATATTGAAATATGCATTTGGATAAGTTCTATTTTACAGTAAGTTAAAAAATACTAACAAATTTAATAAAATTTTCAAATTTCTTTCAAATGTAAATTATTATTAGGGAGAAGAAATTTTTACAGTGAAAAAAGAAGTTTTCGAACAAAAATAGTTTATAGGAGAAACTTACAACAAGAATACATTTGCAACTCTTCTTATATAAGAAGGAATAATTATATAGAAAACTTAAAATACCTATGTAAACATATTATTAAACTCCAAAAACTGTAATGCTTGTTTACCGTTTTTTTCCTCCTAATATAATAATTTTATGTTTTAATTGTGAGACTCTTTTGCATAACATTAAATATGTCTGATTGGATACTTCTACATGAGAAATGATATTTTAGGCGTAGGAGGCCAAGTTTGATGATATTCTACTGGAGCTTCAAAATTACAAATACGTACCCATTTCAGATGTCCATCTTGGCATGCCCATTGGACAACCCACTTAATAAAATGTTATCACTTCTGTCCCTTGAAGTCCTCAAAAGATTCATTTCAATGATTCATTCAATTTCTTAAAAGATTCATTTAATTTTACTATGTTTTTAAATTTTTAACAGCTTTTATTACATATTTCTACAAATACGTAACCATTTCAGATGTCCATCTTGGCATGCCCATTGGAAAACTCACTTAATAAAATGTTATCACTTCTGTCCCTTGAAGTCCTCAAAAGATTCATTTCAATGATTCATTCCATTTCTCAAAAGATTCCTTCAATTTGATTATGTTTTTAAATTTTTAACAGGTTTTATTATATATTTCGACGTATTTCTTATATATATTCGACGTATTTTCATTTTATATGGTAAACACACACACACACACACACACACACACACACACACACACACACACACACACAACACACACACACACACACACACACACACACACACACACACACACACACACACACACACACACACACATGTACTTTAATCACTCATTTTAAATGCTATTCTAAGCATGAACCAAGCGAAATAAAAACAGAACTATTTAATTTCTATTTCAATTTGTAAGAATTTAAAATCATTTATCTGCTTTAATAAAAATTCTTTCATTCACAACGCGATTCAAATAAATGTTTCTTTTAGTTTTAGGATTTTTAAGTAATGAATTCATGTTTAAACACTTTCATTTTCATTTTCATTTGAATTTAAGTTTAACTTCATTTTCCAAATTACGTTTCTAATTTTCGTTGATTAAAAATTCAAAAAGTCATTTATGTCCTTTTTATTACGAATTATTAAATGAAAATGTAAATTTTTTATGACGTTTTGAGGTATTAAGATTTTTTTGGAAAATCTCTCGCACCTAGTTTGCATAGACATTTCTGTATTTATTATTTCCTTCATCTACAATAAATTTTAATGTTCATATTCTAGAAAGAAAAAGTGTGGTAGAATAAGGTATATTGAGGGTGTTCACACACTTTCGAAACAATTTCAGTTTCTCTGTGAAGTTAGACATTTATAAATAAAAATTTGATGGTATCAAATTTTAAAAGTGCTAATTATCTTCTGCATCTTTAAAAATAATCTATGATTCTACAAAGTGAACTATAGACTTAAGAGTTTTGTCCTATCTAAAGAGAAATGTTCTTATTCTGTGATTAAAAAAAATTAAAAACCATTGTTTTAATACTTCTACTCAGAAAGTATGTCATAAAATTATTATGAAGGGATAGAAACGTTAAAATGTGGATTTGATTGGGAAATAATCAAAAAAATTATGCTCGCCAAAAATGTCCACCTCTTGTTAAATCTCATATTGTAAATCTTATTTTACAAGAAAAGCAACTATCTATGATTTATTGCAAAATCATTAAATCTTTCGTTAGGACAAGTTTACTAAATTATTATATCTGATTTAAATATATATATACATCTTTGCAAAAGTGTTAAAAAAGTGGGCAAAATGTCTCAGTCATTGATACATAAATATTTAATAAATACGCCTAAAATATTTTGCAGTATTTTCTTGATATAAGTTAAAATACAATTTATTTATGAATTATCACATTACAATTAAATTTAACTGCATTCATAAGAAAAATTATATCATTTTTCAAAATTGTGAAAATAATATTTAATTCACATTATTGATTACATTAGATGTAGTATTTTTTATGTAATGAATATATTTATGCTAGATAATTAATTATATGCAATATTAAGACATTAAAAATAAATATTTCTTCATGAAATTGCTTTGTTCATTTTTAAATAAAATAAGACAAAATCTTAAAATATTTTGAAGTGTCTCTGAACAACATGATTTCAAATACTTTTTTAATTTTATCAAATAAAACTTTTTCTGTTAAATATAGTATAGAATAAATTGTTCTAAAAATGTTTTTCAAGTAAGGGGTTTTCAACCGTTACGAATAATTATATGTTATCTTTCCCATCTAAAATTTCTTATTCCAAAAATAATACCAAGTAACAACAAAAAAATAGTAATCCTGGTCACGTACATTTGCCAATTATCTGCGGCGACCTCATTTTGCAATTGAAACTTTCGAAAGAAGCTCTCCTTCTCTATCCGTTTGGGAAAGAAAATTAAATCTCACATATCCGTTTAAGAGACCTTTTAAGAGCATCATAGTGGTATAAAATAAAAACTCTCCTGAATAGCATTTAATGAGTATTGTAACTGTGAAGAAAAATACATGATAAATGACTCTAGGCAAGTTAATTATAATACTTCTAGAACAGAATGATTCCAATGTGATAATTAGCGCTAATTAGGCAGTTTAATTTTAAACAAAGACATGTTTAAGTAGGGACATTAAAATGGTAAGAAGAAATGAGAAGATTTTCAAAGTGAAAACTGCAGGAATAGGATATTTTTTTTTAATTTTTATCCTTCTTGGCTCTTTTATAACTGAAAGAATCTGTTGCCTTTGAAGTATTTACACAAGAGTTAATTAATTAATGCATTTTTTATATTTTGTTCTGTTGGATAAGGATAAAGAAAAATGCTAATTTCTAGCCACCATTTATATATCATGGTCGTGCTTCAGGGAAGTTATTTGCAAGAAATTTTGAGACGAAATATTGCCTAAAAGTATATGGCGACAAATTAGGTTTTAATTAATTAATTTGAATATGGTAATTGTACTGCAGATTATTTCTTTTCTAATTAACAAATGGAAATTATAAATTAAAAACTTTAATTTTTAATTAGTCATTTTAAGATGGCTTTTGAAGGATTATGACTTTTAATGTATTTTGTTCTCTCAACAGTTTCATTTGTATTCAAAATAAAATAAGTTAGGATATTTGTGTTTATTTTTAAAAATACTAAATCGAAGCACAGCGTTTGTGTTTTTTTCAAATGTTAGTCAGCCATAAATTATTGAAATATACATCTATTTTCTACTTACTATTCCTCAGAAAGAAATTTGATTTAATTGTTTGTAAATATGTTTAAATAATTCCAAATAGCATCTAAATATAGTGTGAGTTTTATGTGTTAATAATACCTCAGAAGAAAAAGTCATATTTTCATGGCATTGGAAAAATGTATGTTGTTTTAAAATTCTTCAATTATGCATGTTAGAATACATTAAATAATGCATACAAGTTTCTATTTAGATTCTTATTATTTCTATTTCTTTAAAACATAAAACAAAAATTTTAGAGTTTTTAAACTGAAGTAATTTTTTTATAGGTAAGTTTTTCAAAAAAAGAAATCCAACTATTTAATTCAGCTAGAAACAAAGGCTTATGGTAAAAAAAAATTCTTCTAAGTTATTAGGAAACTGTTGGTCCTTTCACTGTATAATAAGTGAAAAATTTTATGAAAAGTAATATATGTCAATCAAATTCAACTCTTCTTGTTATAACGGTACAGGTTTTGTCCAATATATATACATTTTTGCTATATTTCATTTTTATAAAATTTAAATACCAAAATGATTTTAAACAAATTATTTGTTAAAAAAATTAAATTTATTGTTTTTGCTAGATTACATGATTTTTTGAAAATAAAAGAATAAATTTAAATATCAAAAAATTAAATCGGGTATTAACAAAGTAATATTTAGTCGGAATGATACGCAATAAATGAGATACAGAAAATAATTATCAATTAAAACTTATATGTTTTTAAACAGTAAATTTTAGGTAACATACATACATTTGATTTTTAAAATAATAATTTGTATTTTTGTATTCTATGGAACCACGAATACCAATTCTTCAATGAAAATTATTGCCGTTATTACATTTTTTGGTTAACCCTTATAGCAAATTTTATCGTATTTAGTTATAGAATATGAAATCACGCGTAGATAAACTCCTAAGAAATCAATTAATTGTAATGCTTATTTAAATGTCTTGTACATAACACATAATGAATGAGAAAAGTTTAAAATGGGGATAATTTATATCCCACTTTCTAACTAATAAAATTACTCTGCAGAAATTCGAATAGAATTTGTAATTACTTTGAACATAGATACAATGTTGTTTATGACTATTTGTGTGCCTTGCATGGATATTTTTATAATATGATCTTCATAAAAATAATAATAAAGTTCTAAAAAATTAAGTGTCTTGAAGTCTGCAAGAAACAAACATAATATAAGATTAAAAAAAATGGTAATTTTAATAAAAAACTATGAGAATGAAAACAATAAGGATAATATTCTGGATTCGTTAAAGAATAAAGTATATACATTGAAATCGAACTCTTAATTCAAAAACCGCCAAAAATATTTAAAAAAATTTAAAATAATCAAAACGCGATTATAAATTTTGTGACATTTTTCTATATTAAATAATGATTTATGAAAATATATGAACCTAAGCCTGAAGAAGCTATTGTGAGTGTAAGTACATGCTTATGTCCAATATTCGTCTTAATTTATATGATTCCACCTTTAATATTGGCTCAGTTACAATCTCTTACTTTATATTACGCTCGTATAATAGATGATAGTAAGGTAAATCAATTCACAAAAAAATATATATTATTTAGTCAGTTATCACTTCCATTGTATGATATTCAATGTGAATAGTTGCTAAATAGCTAATTAAATACTATTCTTAAGAAGTGCTTAACTGAAAAGGCATAATTCTCATTTGAATGGCGATATTCACAGTTTTAAACAATATAAGTAATTTTCATTTTTATGTTTACTTAATACACGAAATGAATTTTCATCAAACATGTTTGATAAATTAAACTATTTGAACATTTTACATTTGGATTATTTAAGAGATCCATTTAAATAATCATGAAATTTTCATTATTTAATTAATATTGTCAAACTAATTAAGCAAGTTAATATTGTATTACTCTATTTCAGGTTTTACTTAATAAAATACTTTTCTTTGAAAGCCAAACAATAAATTCATTAGAACAAATATTTTTCTTATTATATCCGTAATTTTCTATTTCCTCCGGGGAAAAGTTTTTCTTTGATTTCCCTACCGTATTGCATAGTGGCGCTCTCTAGTTTCATACAAAAATTTCCTTAGAAATATCTACCTTATGAATTAATTAAAAGTGGGATATATACATATTTGACATTTATTGAAAATTCTCAAATGATATAAGTTTTGCAATAAAAATTAAAAATTTATACCTTAAGAAAAAAAACAAAACAAATGACTAATTTGGTTTAATATTTTTGAATTAATATAGAGTTTTATACAAACGATTAATCCTTCAAAATAGGTAATTCAATGTTTATCAAATCTTGTTAAGTATTGTATTTAACTAGTTATGTGGATATTTAAATTATTTAGTTTAAACAGTTAAAGGACATTAAAAATAATATAGATTCGTGTACGTTTTTTAAAATTACAATAAATAATCACGGGAACTTTAAACTTAATTTCATTTCTGTGATGTTAATTACTGTAAAAAATTCCTAATGAAAAAAATTACAACATGGACAGTGAAACTTGAACAGATTAAAATTAGTAGAGAACATAATGTAACACACAAAAGCACTACTGAAAAAATTGCTGTATCAATAAACATTTAACGCTGTTTTATCAACAAATTTCATTGTGTGTGTTTGATCGCTTTGAAATCCACAATTAAATATTACTCAATGATTATTTAATTCTGTGCATAAGACAATAATTTTACTAAGGAACTTGTATTTTTGTTTTTAAATATTCTAGAAAAAGTACCGAAATCCTTATATAAAATATGATACTTAATGATGCAGATTTTAATTTTCTGATATAGGGAATTTGAAAAAATAGCTGCAACTTGATATTTTCATTACAAAAAAATAAATATGTAGATGTATTAAATCGTAAATAATTTTCGTATGTTTCTTTAATAATTATATATAATTTTAAGTTTTATGTTTGTAATGAGCGATTATTAAATTCTGACGTAAAAAGCTCATAATACTTCATAATGTAAGCCCCTCAATAAAAAATGTAATATAAATTCATAATAATGCTTAAAACTATAAATACTAAGATAAATGTTTCTGTTAAAATATTTAACTAAGTGTATGGATGAGCAAAATGCATTTTTCATATAACCTTTATGTAAAATTCAACTATAATTTTATCATGAAACTATTTATTATAAGAAAAGTTATATAAATTAGTGTCATAAATTTTTTTACACATAAGTAAATAAACAATTTATTATCTTAAAACAATTTATTTGAAAGTATATTACACATTCAAATTGCTAATAGTTTTGGAATCTAAACTACTGCCTGAGAGTGAGGATTTGGTGGCTTGGTTAGTAAATTGTGCCATACTCATTTTCGGAAGACAGTGAATTCAAATCTGTCCTTAACTGAAGAACCAACTTATTTCCTGAACGCTAGTGGGGTGTGTTAAATTTGGCATGGGTGCAATGTTTTTCAAGTGATAAGACACATTTGCAAGTATCCGATCTTGTATAGGAGCTGGGGGGTTCTATTTAGTCTCTGTTTCTAAATTGTGAAGTCTCCCATTCAGCAATATATAGCTGGAACCACAACCTGCTATATATTGCCCCCATTCAGCAATATAATACCACATAGCTTGTAGACTTGCAGCACAACTTTATCTTAGAGGCAGGGACGTATGCTAGTGCTTCTTATATTGAATAATAAGCTTTTTATTTATTTTGCCAATACCCCATGACATTTACTAATAAATTTCTTATAAATATTAGAAAAACTTCCATGACTGAAAAATAATTCTATTTTTTTCTCAGAATATTAATTGTTCTTTACCGTATTAAGATATAATAAAAATGCCCAATAAAATATTTTTTTGAAATATCAATTAGAATATTTATAGAAAAGATAATTATATTGATAAATAATATAATTTTTTCATGTTTATAAAAAGTCTTCACTTTGACAGGATATTTTGAAGATAAAATAGAAAAGCAAACATTAAAACTAATTTTAGAAAATAATTGTTTTAAAGACTGTGTTTTTATGAAAAATAACTAGGAAAAGAAGAACCCTGGTTCCTCCATATACTATTGTCATTGAAGGCTCTAAGTAAATATAACTCAACTATTCTGATTTTAATATCCATATATTTGTTTGTTTGGATTTTAGACAGTTTAATTTCAATTTCAATCTAATAAACGTTTTATTCAAAAATTGAAATAATATATAAAATGCAATAACATTTAAATTTCTATTTAATGTACATCTATAATAACTACTTGTATATCATTATGAATGACAGTGATAAATGTTTAAATTATGATCTCTACATCTAATAGATTAAGTTTTAATTGTTAAGTAATCATAACATAAGTTTTATGCCATTTACATCTTAGTTTAAGGCATATATTTAAATGATTTTTATGAAGCAAAAATGTTAAGGAAGAGGTCTTTAAGAAACACACACAATTCATATGCATTATAATTACTTAATTTTGAAATTGCAAAAAAATGTATAAAAATTAATGAAATAGGAATATTTAGGCAAAAATATCCACATAATTTCAAAATAGGATCTTAGACATGATTTATAAATTCATACTTAATGGCCTTACGTAAAAAAATAAAACCTTTTAATTTGGAATATTTTTAATCATTAACAACTAAATAGGTTGCAAATTGAATAAAATAGTTTGAACAATCGTGTGTATAACAGAAATTTAGTTTGCTTATTTAATTTCCTTACTAATATATATTACTAAGAAAAAACAAAATTATCTGCAGATAATTTGAAAACAAACATTTTTTGCAGAAAAATTTTGTTGCACATTTAAATATATATTACTGTTGGTATAAGATCTAAATTAATTGAGCTAAATACCAACAAAAAGTACTCATTTTCCTTCTTTTACAATACTAATTATAAAGAAAATGCATGAAAAATAAAAACAGTTTGTGTAAAGTTTACACAACATTGTTTTACAAATGTGTAAGCAATTCTATTTGTACAAATGTATGCCAATCAGTGCTATTATAAATGTAATATTTATGTTAAATGTAATTATTATTTTTTTATTCATGTTACATTAATTTGATTCTTTTTTATTCATGTTACATTACTTTTATTCATGTTCAATTAATTTTTTATTAATGTTACATTAAAGAAAATTAAACCATTTTTTTAAATAAAATATATTTATATTTTCTCAGAATTTATAAAATATTTACTTAACTGAATGTATAAAAGCTGTATACTAGCATTATTAATAGAAAAAAATAGCAATAATTTTATCGATACTTTAAATAATAAACTTAAATTTTAGCAGTTTATCTCAACAAATATCTTTTCTAATGATTTAATATTAAAAAATAAACTTTATGATATTTTTAAAACTTTATTATACCATTATAATAATTAAATTTGAACTAAAACATCATTCCCAGAATTATTTTAGACAAAGCGATGTGTAGATTAGACATTTAGATAAACATTTACTTAAGTGCATGTTATTTATGCTGGTCATGTTCAAGAGAAAATGGCTGCTTGTTATAAACAAATTGTCCTAACAGCTAGTGAAAGATTGCTTGTTTCAAGGAAAACACCTTAATAAGAGTAATTTGGAAACTACTTTTAGAGTTAAATTTTAAGGAATATCAAAAGTACCTTTTTGAATTTCATATTTAACTTGTGAATAATTTTATTTCTATATTCTTAATTTTATTTCAACAATATAAAAAGTAAATTAATGAGTTGATGCATGTCCAAAACTATTTATATTTAATTAATTTATGTACAGAGAAATCTGCTATTATATATTTTATGGCTATTTTCTACCAAAAATGAAACTGCTAATAATAATAAATGTTAAACTCAGTACTAAGAGAATTAGTTTCATTATTCGGCTGTTTAATACAATAAAAAGTGGAAAAATAACAAGTTTCTGCTTTTTTATGTAGAGCATCACTTTTGAAGGGCCAACTATGAAAATAAAATAATATCATAATAATTCACTTCCATTTTTAAACCTCATAAACTTAAGTTCAATTCGCTATATATATATATATATATATATATATATATATATATATATATATATACAAGGGTATATAAATTGTTCTTACAAATTTAGAGGGGTGACAGTTCGTACCAAACAAAAATTACATAGGAACATAGTGTCGCATTCCACTGTATGAGGCAGAAAAGAGGAAAGTAGAAACGCATCAAGAATCTATCACGAATTTACGGTATACAGATTTCTATAGATAACAAGGAGAATTTTGTTCTTATTGGTTAACGGAAAAAGCCAATCAAAATAGACGTGGGCTATTAAAACGGCACAACATCATCCCTTCAAGTGTTATCAAGATAACATCATCCGAAAAATTTCGTGAATGCTATAACGGCATACACGAATGAAGAATTTGCTATTATGATCCTCATGTACTGTGAAGCAAAAGGAAATTGACTCAAAGCAAGAAGATTGAACGAACAGTGGTTTCCAACTCATTGTATTCTAAGTCCCCTATGTTTTCCAGCTTTGATCGACGACTTCGAGAAAATGGCTCAGACCGGAATGCAAGATGTTCGGGAAGTGCACGAATGCCAGAAATGGAAGATCGAGTTTTGACTAGATTTGAAGTAGCTTCTTCCACAAGTACGAGAGTGGTGTCTTATAAAATGTGTAATTTTCAAAGAGTGGTGTGGTGTATTTTAAATGATAAACGTATGACCCCGTACCATATCCAAAAAGTGCTATCTTTTCAAACATTGTACTGTGGAGTCCAGGAATGAAGAATATCAATCTACGATTTCCTGTTTTAGTATTTTTAGTGATGACGCAACATTTAGCAGAGAAGGCATTTCCAGCACATGCAGTCAACATGTTTGGTCTGATAATAATCCCCACTGTACAATCCCTCTTAGACACCAGAAGAAATTTTCAGTGAACATCTGGGTAGGTATCCTTGGGAATTACCTAGCAGTCCCTTACATCATCATGAAAGACGGTTTTATGAGTGCAACATACCATATCTTCTTGGAACAAATGCTTCCAATTTTTTTTCAGACTGTTCCAATTCCCATCCAGAAAGACATGTGGTTTACGCATGAGGGAGTCCTAGCATATTTTTCCACCATGGTCTGTAACTTTTTGTATGCAACATATCCTGCACGATGCATTTGACGTACCTGTGTCTCGGTCTCCTCATTCAACGGACCTAAACCTACTGGACTTTTTTTATCCGTTGGAGAACATGAAATCTTTAGTTGTGGACTCAGCTGAATATCTCGTGGCAAGAATCGTTGCTGTCGCGGACACCAGCCGTTCTTTCACTTGCGTCAACTATGCAATAACACATGTTGTCTGCATTTTGAACATTTGCTGATAGTTTTTAACTAAACAATAAATATGATTGTGAAACTTTTGTTATTATTCATTCGCTTACCCAACACTGTTGTAACTTCACTTTTTTGCATTTTAGAGTGGACTGCGACCCTATATAATTATTATCTGTCTGGATAGTTACTACCAACCTTTATTCTTGTAAAAAAATTTAGAATCACCCTGAAATAATTTAAAAAATACTGAAGTGTTTGAGCACATAAATTTATAAAAACATCATTCGACTATTTTACGCAAATGTTACATATATCGTAGTTACATATGGTAATCGATTCATTCAAAAGCTAAAATGTTCTTAGGAAATAATCGTATATTCTTCATTGAGGTATTGAAAAGCTCTAGGAGAGATAGAATATATTAATTCTATATTAAACACTCTAAAACAGGTCATAACGGTTCAGTTATATTTAAGTAGGTTGCCAGCTTTAGCAGAGATAGAATGGTTTGAAGGTAGAATGTGTATCCGAAGTAGATTAATCTGTTGGTGATTAAAGTTTTGTTAATCCCCATGTTTCTGAAAGATTGGCTAAACGAGTTCCCCTGCATGGATAGGTGTATTATTACCTTGGAAACTTTTATCTTCTGCAGAAAGAAAAGTGTTTGTATCAGAAGACGGATTTGGTAAACTAAAATTTCTGTATCATTTTTCACAGTGTTTTTTTCCAGAGTTACGAGTGCTCCAGGTGAAAACCATGACACTGCAAACCATATCATGAAAGCTTGACAGCAGGAAGGCTCCATGCTCGACAATTGGTTATAATACTTATCCTCGAAACGTGAGTCTGTAAGTGGGAAAAACTGTGAAAGACAATTTATCAGACCAAATTTCATTACTCCACTTATCAACTGAATGATTTAGTGTGAAACCACTGTAAGCAACGTTTTGTATTAATCTTTGTGATAATTGGCTCAGGAATTGTTAATCTGTTCTAAAAGTTCTATTTATGAAAGTTCCTTTTAAAATAATTATTATAGCCATTGAACATTCAAGCCGGTTTGTCTCTGAAGAGTTATTTACTTTTTGAACATTGTATATTTTCAATAAGCATCATTCATTTCCATTCAACATGTTTTTCCATTTTTTTTTATTTTTTTAAAGTTGCATTTGCCTTGCCTTACTATGTATTGTGTCACGCGACATTATACATCTATTTTTTAAATTCTGAAAGTTCCTCTTTGAATTTTTTAAACTTTTTTCCTTGTTCTCAATTATTTTGATCATTATCTGTATATACTAACGAAAACATTGTTTACGCAGTATAAGATATATTTTAATTTTAGATTTCTTAATATACAATTCATTACGTGTAATAATTTACTGCTACTGGCACACATTCCACACAGAACCTTGGTTTCTTTGTATATAGGTACAATCTTGACAAATTTTACAAAACTTCTTAAGGTATCTAATGTATTAATGATATGTTCAGAAACTCAAAGATGACGTTAATACTAAAAATAGATTTGTTTGCTTTTAGCTACTCACGGCAAATAGTCTAATGCCAATTTTGTTGTCATCACGATGTCATGCATCATACCTTACAGATAGATTTCTATTAAGGTTTGTGTTTTTGTATAACAATATTAATTTCCTATAACATACGTTGTTTGTATTCTAAGAAAGACTATTTCAACATATTTCTAGATATTAAGATATATTGAGTGGATTAACACGCCAGAGCGAATTTGAAAGAAATATAGTCTCAAATATCACTGCAAATAGAAACTCTACATTTATTTAAACCAGTGAATTCCGTATCTATAAATGCTATAACATTTTATACACTGTGTATGTGTGTGTATGAGTGATACAAACCTTACATAACATTTATCTCTCTATAATTGCTTAAAATAAATGTAATCATATATATTTTTTTCTGCAAATTATATGCATATTGTTACACATTGTGTATATTATTATAGTTAAATACTTGAAATCATTAAACATTTTAAACAAATGTATTTATTCCGATTAATTCATAATTTTGTTGATTTTTATATAATATCCTGGTAAATAGTATGCATAAGCCACATACTAAATTAGTAATTCTTTTATCACTTTTAGTACCGCTGCAAGATAATAAAATGAAATTTAAAGAAATGAAAAAGTCAAGTAAAATGTAAAGCTTTATTTTAGGATTAATAAATTCTTCAATTTGTGTAGATTGAAATTTTGCAGAATTTCATAAAGCGATTTCGTAATTGGCGATGCATAGAACTCCTTTGGCGACATCTATTCCATTTCCCGTTTTTGGCAACCATTGTAGTCGGCGAGTCTGGAAAATAAGACGACAGTTCGGGAGAAGATCCTTAAGCCCGAAGCATGTGCATTTTAATCCAGGACTTATAAGCTGAAAACTTCTCTACAAATAATTTTGGGTCGTTTTAGAATAGAATAAATCTTTGTTAGAAGGGCTGCTTCCGTGCTCTTAAATGAGGAAATAAACTTATAGGATAAGCAAAGATTGTTTCAAAATGTAATCTCTGCATATTTCAACAATAAACACACAGACATAAACATTGTAAAATCAACATGAATACTGTGTGAAAATTTAACATTCTACCACTACTTTAAGAATTTTTAACAGTTGCCGTAGGCTATATTAAATACAGTTATGAAGTGGATAAATTTTATTTGGAAGTGGTTGTTGCAGTTTGGACTTTTATTCAAAACTATTTTAGCTGGTAAGTGAAAAGTTGAATGAATATAAAGTTGTATACATTTTATTGGATCAAACAATAATTATCCATATTTGTTTCATATATATTTATTGAAAATCAGATTAAAATTATCTTCTGTAAACATTTTAATGTATATAAAGTAAGATTTCTTTTTTCTAACACAAAATATATTTTGTAAAACAAGCATTACACAAAATATAAAATATGTTTGATAAAAGTTTTACATTTTGAAAAATGAACTTTAAGTCCAAATACATAAAATTAAATTAAAACATCAAATGAATAAAATTAAAAATAATTTTTTTTCAAAAATTTAAATTAGAATTCATGTAATTTTAATATTTGAGACATGCGATTTATTTTTAGCAAAACAATTAAAATAGCCTTGCAATATTTTAAAAAATATAATATACAGTTCTATTTAACACAGTTAAAATTGAATAAAAATTTTGAAAATTATTTAGATAATTTATAAATACTCAAATTATCTTTATTTGTAAATTAATATTTAAACTATTAAAAATTATTAATTACAATTTTTTTATTTAATCAAGAGTTAATCTTCTGTCAAGATTTTTAAGAGCTAACTTCCTTAGACATGTTCTGCAATATACACAAAAATTTATTAACTTTATAATTTAATTTTAATAAATTTCCCCGAACAAAGAACTATCGATTCATAACCATGAACTGGATGAATACGAAGAGCAAGTAATTTACAGATGGAGTGTTTATGTCAAAGTGAAGTTTGTTTATTATAAAAGTTAAATTTGTATAATTTTCATATTCTTTGGGAAAAAGCATAATATAATACATATAAATAGCAAAAAAAAAAGTTAAATCCAATTTAAATAATATTCATAGGCTTCTTAATAAGACGATTAATCTTATTTGCGATATTACAAAAAAATTAATTATTTTTTCTAATACATTCCTGAAAATTTTAAAAACAAAGTATTGAAATTAACTGAGAGCTAAATGTTTTATGCTAAAATATAAATTATATAATTTTATCTAATAATTTTTTATGATAAATTTTAATTAGAAATAAATAATTAAATTTATTTATGCAACAAGGAATTACAAGCTAATAAATTTCGCAAACAAATTTTTTCCTTCATTTCTTCATCATTATAAATTATTTGTTTTGAAAACTAAAAATATTACTCATTGTCGTAAATTTATTTTAACATGTTATACTTAAGTAACTGCAAAATAATTTTTATGTAAGTAAATTTTTACTTCTTAAACTTAAAATGTATTTACTACTTTTTTAAATAGAACATGATCAAAACAGAATTTGAAAAAAAATGAAATTGTGATTGAAACACAATTAAACTTAAAGTAATAACATATTATTTTCTTTTAAATAAGATGCTTATTCTTATGAGGCATTAAAAATATATATCGTTATATATTTTCCGTGTTTTATAATTATTTAATCAGCTGCTCTTAATACATTTTAACGTTGCCTTTTGATATATTTCTGCTTACGGTTTCATGCGTCAATTAAAAATTCAAAATGCATTTGTTTTATTAATGAGCATATAATGCATACATTTTAAACAGAAAATTATATGTACTTGTGCACTATATCAAATTCATTACTTTTGTTATAAAATATCAAAGACTGAACCACTCATAATTTTAAAATAAAATATTTTTTTTTAGATTTCATACGAATAATTAAAAATACTTTTCTTTTTTTAATCTTTCAAAGCATAAATTGAAATATGACAAATTATATTTATGATATAGAAGTTATAAATTTATTTTGAAGCATGAAAATTGCTTGCACCATCATGTGATATATTTGAACTCAAAAATATTATTTTAAATCTAGCATGACATATTTACTTTAATATACCAACGAATTAAATTTATTAATTTTATTTGTCTTATCTTGAGCATTTTTCTCAGATTTCTTTCAAATATGTTGCTTTCCAAGTAATAAAAATATTTTATTTGTAATGTAGAATAGTGATTTGTAAATACAGGATTGCTTCACATTTTTTCAATTTTACTATTGTGTAACATAAGTTATCGTCATTTGAAAATAATTGAGGTTGCACAAGAAATATGAATTAATTTAATTAATTTATTAAATTAATATAAATTAGTAATATATTAAATAAATATTTCTTTTGAAATCTCCAAATTATTAATTTATAATTCTAACGTTTTGCAATTTACAAATGTATCTCACTTGATGACACCATTCCCACTAACATACGACCATTTTCAACAAAAGTTTCATTCTTAGATTTGTAAAAAAGAAGTTAATGCGAAGTCTATGTATGCTCGAATGCAGGGGAAAATATTGCAAATCGAATGCTTTCCCCATTCTCTAAACGTGGAAGAAAAGAATCACGAAATTCGATCTGAAAGTTAGGAAAGAAAAGAAAAAAAGTGGAAAATTGAGCTTTTGAGATTCTTCACATTTTATACAACTTTTTTTTAAAAAAAGAAACACACTCGTGTGGGGAGGGGGTGGAATAATAATAATAGCCTACAAAATGAATAAAAAATAGAATTCGTAAAAATTTAAACAGACTCATCGTTTTTGAGTTTAAGCGAATTGTCTTCAAGCTGGACGGAAAAGTCGATCAAACGAGGCCTAAGCAAAGATTGAAACAGGCAAAGAGCGAAAAAGTTAAATAAAACACCATGCAAAGACTTTTATGTTGTTCTTAGCTTTTTTTCAGCTTTCATATTTGCTTAGTTCCCTCCTTGGCTGCAACCACTTTCCACAGTAAATAAACTTTGTTTATAGCACGGATTTTCTAAAAGTATTTCTCAGAGGTTCTGCAAATTCATAAAAAGGTTTTATTATTATAGGCATTCCAACTAAAGTCGCAAAATATGTCTTAAAACAAATTTCATTGAAAGATTATAAATTATTAAAAAAATGAATATTTTTTTAGAAAAATAATCATTGAATGAGAATTTTTATAAAAAAAATCCTTATTTGTGAAAGAAGCATTCACTTTTCATTATTTGTGAGAAATAATTTTGAAATTTTAAGAAACCTATATTTTGACATAAACTTGTTTTTTTAATTTAAATTGCCAGTTTTATGCATAACAATTTCGCTTTGCTTTGAATGTCTATACATGATATAATTCAAAATATTAAATACAATATTTTATTAATATATATAAAGGAGAAAATATAAGTAGTAAAACAAATCTAATCAATCAATGATTTGATACAAATATAATGAATAATGTTACCAGAGTTAAATTAAGTATTTTATTTTGAATTTTTCACTCTACAAATGCAAAGATGCATTTCTTCAAAAATAAAATATCCCTTTATAGTTAAATATGTATTTATTATAAGGTAAAATTTATGGCAAGTATGTGTAAAAATAAAGATAATTACATTCCTTATGTAAAAATGATATGAATCCATACTTACATATTTATAGAACATAGTAAATTATCTAATGCATTTATAAAAGTAATTTATATATTGCATCAGACATGTACCTTTTTAAAAATGATCAGTTATTTTCATAGTTTCCCTTCATAAATTCATAAAATAGCAAGTTACGACATATAACAAAAAGAAAACAATTGATCAGAAAATTTTGTGCTTTAATTCAAGTATCTTAAATATAT
>JAPDSC010131106.1:0-10816 GCA_026290005.1 Latrodectus geometricus | reverse complement strand
AAACAGTTGTGGAGAAGAGTAAAAGCAGCCAATGGAATTTATAAGGAATTTTCAATTCCCATATTAAAAACCGGAGCTGCTATACATTCTTCTCCTAAGGAAATAGCTAACGTCCTTGGTGAAAGTTTTGCTAATGTCTCAAGCACTGACTCTTATAGTCCTTCGTTTCTAAGGACTAAGAGCCGTGCTGAGCGAAATCCAATTCGTTTCACTCAGGGACAAGCCTTACCTTACAACTGTGAATTTCGGATGTCAGAATTGAAGAACGCATTACAGCAGACTAATAACACCAGTCCAGGACCCGATGGAATCAGCTATCTTATGCTTCAAAATTTAAGTCCAGACTCCCTATTGAACTTACTGCATTTGTTCAATAGGATCTGGACTGAAAATAAATTCCCATCCCTTTGGAGAGAAGCAATAGTGATTCCGATCCTAAAGACTGGTAAAGATCCTTCTAATCCTTTGAATTATCGACCTATAGCTCTGACGAGTTGCTTATGTAAGACTCTAGAACGTATGGTCAACGCCCGTCTCGTATATGTCTTAGAAAAGAATAACTGTATCCATATTAATCAGAGTGGCTTCCGAAAAGGAAGATCCACTCTCGATAATATTACATTCTTGGAAACGCAGATCCGCAATGCCTTTGTGCGGAGAAATCATCTCGTTTCCATTTTCTTTGACATAGAAAAGGCTTATGACCGTACGTGGCGTTATGGAATTCTCCGTAGGATTCATGATTTTGGCTTTCGGGGTAATCTGCCGATATTCCTCCAGAATTTTTTACGCTCCCGTGATTTTAAAGTCCGTATTGGAACAACCTTTTCCAATACTTTTAATCAACCTGAAGGTGTTCCTCAGGGTTCAATTTTAAGCGTAACTCTTTTTAGTTTATTCATCAGTAACATTCTCCATCATCTACCTTCATCTATTAAAAGTACTTTGTTTGTTGACGACCTGCAGATATCATGTCAGGGGTCCAATATGCGTTTAATTGAGAGACAATTACAAACTGCTGTAAATAAATTAGCTGCATGGTGTGCTGAAAATGGCCTTTCTGTATCTCCTGGTAAGAGTAACTGTGTCCACTTCTGCAGGAAGACAAGCCTGCATAATGATCCAGTGATTCTTATTAACAATACACCAATACCTGTAGTCAATGAGGTAAAATTCCTCGGAGTGATTTTCGACAAAAAAATTAACCTTTCTTCCGCATGTTTTAAATTTGCGGAAGAGGTGTGAGCGATCGCTTAATATCCTCAAGGTGTTATCAAATACATCTTGGGGTGCAGATCGCTCATCACTCCTTCGGGTTTATCAATCTCTCATTTTATCCCGAATTGACTACGGATGTGTTGTATATGGATCTGCAAGGTCTTCCGTCTTACGCAGATTGGACACTGTTCATCACTCTGCCTTGAGAATATGTTCAGGTGCATTTCGCACATCACCCGTCCAGAGTCTATATGTGACATGCCATCAAATACCACTAGACCTGCGACGAATGCAGCTGTCTCTCAATTATTACGCTAAAGTTATGTCGACCCCTCATCATCCATTACGATCCATGGTTCCAAATGCCTCTATTAAAAGACTATACGATGCTCGTCCAATGAGCATCGCACCTTTTCTCACACGAATGAAATCATATTTGTCTTTGACTGATCTACGTGATTTGCGGATTGTATCACCTAATTACTTTGCTTATCCGCCTTGGTATAACCCAACACTTGATTTTATTTATTCCTTTACTCAATATGCAAAATCTGACACAACTCCTATTGTCTTTCAACAGCTATTTTCTTCTCATCGCTGTCAGTATCAGTCATACACACCTGTATTCACAGATGGTTCAAAATCAGCAGGACATGTGGGCTGTGGAATTATCATGAATAATACATCTTTCAGCTACAGCCTACATCCATCCTGCTCCATCTTCACTGCTGAAGCAACGGCAATTTACTACGCTCTTCAGCAGGTGAATACGGGTGATGATCGTCAATTTTGTATATATACTGACAGCTTGAGTGTTTTGGAAGCTTTGAGAGGCAATAGTTTTAATAATCATCCTGTTGTGTCAAGAATTTTCAGAGTATTGGAATCCCTTGCTGGCAAGGGTTACAAAATTTTATTTTGTTGGATACCAAGTCACGTAGGTCTTGATGGAAATGAGAGAGCGGATGCAGCTGCAAAAGCTGCATCAGGTCAAATCTTACCATCAGTTCCGCTCTCTGATGTGAGAAGGGGTGTCAAAACATTTATATATTCCCTATGGCAGGAATCATGGAATTTGCAGGTTGTCAACAAATTACATACTATCTTCTCATCCATCACCTCATTGTCTGTTTTACCGCTACGAAGAGCAGATGTTATTTTAACTCGCCTTCGTATCGGACACACACGTTTCACACACAGACATTTGTTTTTAAGTGAATTAAATCCTTGGTGTGAAACGTGTGATGAACCATATACAGTTGCTCATATTTTAATTTCATGTCCAGTTTTTAACGTTTACCGTTTTAAATTCTTTTCCTGTGACCTTTTAACCATGCATGATTTAGTGGGGGAGTCACCCCACCGAAACCTTTTTTCCTTTTTAAGGGAAATTGGTTTCCTTCATTTTATTTAAATTTTATGAATTTTATATAATTATACTTATTTCGATTTTAAAGTTAATATATACAACTATTTTTGTGTTTTAAATTTTTAATGTTGAGTTTGGGTTTTGCCAAAAATCTACCAATTTTCTTTAAAGCTTAATTTTTGGCGCAGCTTGTCCTTTTTGGACCTTGCGCCACAAAACCCAACCAACCAACCAACCAACTTATGGATCAAGCGATCGGTACATCTGCTGGATGACTTGTTAAGGGTGGAGGCCATCACAGGGATGTACTGAGAACGTATAGGATCTGGCTAGCACTGGTGCAGCTGGTCTGCATCCCCTTGTTGGACTCGGTGGTGGGTGGTGCAGTCAGGACCCGAAATTTTATTTTAATATTATGGAAAATAAAATTTATTCTTTTCTCCCACGGGAGCAACTAATGGAAAACAAAAATACTAAATTTTATGTAATAAAAAGGAAGGAGGGTTCGTTTGAAAATGTCTCCCCCTTCCTAATACAGAAAGGAATATCGGGACTAATAGGAGAAGTGAAGTGTATCCGTAAACTGAGATCTGGTGACTTATTAGTAGAGGCTGCTAACTCCACACAAGCAGCAATGCTAAATAAAATGCGGTTGCTAGCTAATATTGAGGTAACTGTTTCGCCTCATAATAACTTAAATTTTTCACAGGGTGTAATTTCCGCAAGAGATTTGTTGAACTCGCCGACGGATGAGATTCTTGAAAACTTACAGAGTCAGAAGGTCTGTGGTGTTAAACGCATCACTGTCAGAAGAGATGGTAAAGTTATTGAAACTAAACATCTCATTCTGACATTTGCGACACCAGACCTTCCCGATTATGTTAAAGCTGCTTACATGAATCTTCCCGTCCGGCCTTACATTCCAAATCCCTTGCGATGTTTTCAGTGCCAACGTTTTGGGCACTCGAGGAATGCTTGCAGGGGCAAACTGACTTGCGCTCGCTGCGCAGCAGTTGGCCACGATAATTCGACCTGTACAGCAAAGGAGGCATGTGTCAACTGTCATGGTGACCATCCCTCCTATTCTCGTAGTTGCCCTCAATGGGTACAAGAAAAAGAAATTACTACCTATAAAGTGAAAAACAAATGTTCTTACCCTGAGGCAAGGAAACAAGTTACCTCTCGCACACCGCAACCAGGTATGAGTTATGCAGCCGCTGCAAGAAAGGTCACCAAAAATATAAGTACTCAAACGGATACTCTGTCACTTCCTGTCACTAGATTACCCCAAACATCAACCGAAAGGCCAAAATCTTCTAATTCCATCTTTCGAAGAGCTCCTTTGGCTAAATCAAGAGGTGTTAAAGCCTCAAAATTAAAATCTGCAAAAGAGGGCGCACGAAAGCCCTCTTTATCCACCCGTAAAGCCTTATCCCTAGAAGCTGACGCAGTTTCTCTTCATCCCTCGGACGATGATGTATCGTTCGAGGAGATGTCAGATGATATGCATTCCAGCTCTGGGAAAGGAGCTTTTCAATTTAAAAAATAACTTCCTTTGTTTCTTGGAACTGCCATGGTTTGCGATCCCATCTTGATGACATCAAGTCTTTAACGTCAGCTTATAACCCCGCATGTGTGGCACTTCAGGAAACATTCCTGAAGTCTACAAACAACATTGCTCTGCGTGGGTTTAGGTGCTTTCGAAAAGACTGTGGTGACGATGGTGCAGTGTCTGGAGGTGTTTGCATATTAACATCTAATAACTTCCCCAGCACTGTCCATCCATTAAGCACTACGCTACAGGCTGTAGCTGTGAGAATTCACACATCATGCTTGATTACAGTCTGTAGTTTGTATTTGCCACCACATGATGTCATCCGCCAAGAGAAACTTGATGATTTAGTTGATCAGCTGCCCAGCCCATTTTTGTTACTCGGTGACTTCAATGGCCATAATACTTTGTGGGGAAATGTTGATATTAATTCTCGCGGTCGTCAGATAGAGAAATTTATTTCTGATAATAACCTCTGTCTGATGAATACCGACGAGAATACATACTTCCACATACCCACAAGAACATTTCAATCCCTTGATCTGGCCATTTGTTCTCCTTCACTTCTGCCATTGTTAAATTTGTCTGTGGGAAATGATCTGTATAACAGCGATCATTTCCCAGGTAGTAGTGTGCAGCAACGTGTACCTACTTACGTGTACAGTCGGGCAGATTGGACGCTGTTTACACATTTGGCAGTTGTTGACTCTACAATGGTCATGATCCAAAATATAAATGAGGCCGTTCAAAAGGTCACTGAGACAATTATATGTGCAGCTGATACTGCAATCCCTAAGAGTTCCTCCAAAACACACAGGCGGTGTAAACCATGGAGGAATTAAGAATGTCAAAATACTTACAAGAAACAGAGGAAGTTATGGGGGTTGTTTAGGAGATACCCCACAACGGAGAATCTTATTGCCTTCAAGAGAGCAAAAGCAATAGCTCGTAGAGCTCGTCGTAGAAGTAAGAAGGAATCCTGGTCCTGCTATGTTTCTTCGATAACATCTTTAACATCCAGTAAGCAGTTGTGGAGAAGAGTAAAAGCAGCCAATGGAATTTACAGGGAATTTCCCATTCCCATTTTAAAAATCGGAGCTGCTATACATTCTTCTCCGAAGGAAATAGCTAACGTCCTTGGTAAAAGTTTTGCTAGTGTCTCAAGCTCCGACTCTTATAGTCCTTTGTTTTTAAGGATTAAGAGTCGTGCTGAGCGAACACCAATTCGTTTCAACCTTGGACAAGTCTTACCCTACAACTGCAAATTTCGGATGTTAGACTTGAAGAAAGCTTTACAGCAGGCCAATAATACCAGTCCAGGACCTGATGGAATTAGCTACCTTATGCTTCAACATTTAAGTCCAGACTCCCTATCGAACTTATTGCTTTTGTTCAATAGCATCTGGACTGAAAATGAATTCCCAACTCTTTGGAGAGAAGCAATAGTTATTCCGGTCCTAAGCCTGGTAAGGATCCTTCAGAACCTTCAAATTACAGACCTATAGCTCTGACTAGCTGCCTTTGTAAGATTCTGGTACGTATGGTCAACGCCCGTCTCGTATATGTCTTAGAAGAAAATAAATGTATACATGTAAATCAGAGTGGCTTCCGTAAAGGGAGATCCACTCTAGATAACATAACTTATTTGGAAACCCAAATCCGCAACGCATTCGTGCGGAGAAACCATCTGGTTTCCATCTTCTTCGACATCGAGAAGGCATACGACCGTACGTGGCGATATGGAATTCTCCGTTCATTATATGATTTTGGCTTTAGGGGTAATCTCCCGATATTCCTAAGAAATTTTCTACGCTCCCGCACTTTTAAAGTACGTATTGGACACCTTTTGTCCAATACTTTTATTCAAGCCGAGGGTGTTCCCCAAGGCTCTATTTTAAGTCCAACAATTTTTAACTTATTCATCAGTCATATTCTTCATCTTTTATCACCTTCTGTTTATGGCACAATGTATGTAGATGACCTGCAAATATCTTGCCAAGGATCAAACATGCGATTAATTGAGAGGCAACTACAAACATCTGTTAATAAAATAGCTGCATGGTGTGCAGAGAATGGCTTCACACTATCTCCTAGCAAGAGCTGCTGTGTCCATTTCTGCAGGAAGAATAGCCTTCACAATGATCCTGTTATCATACTAAACAACACACAAATACCGAAAGTCAAAGAGATCAAATTTCTTGGTGTTTTGTTTGACCGAAAGTTGACTTTTCTTCCGCATGTTTTATATTTGCGGAAGAAGTGCGAGCGATCGCTTAATATCCTCAAGGTATTATCAAATACATCTTGGGGTGCAGATCGCTTGTCACTGCTTCGTGTCTATCAATCAATCATTTTGTCTCGTATTGACTACGGATGTGTTGTCTATGGATCTGCAAGGTCTTCCGTTTTACGCATACTGGATACTGTGCATCACTCTGCTTTGAGGATATGTTCAGGTGCATTCCGCACATCACCCGTCCAGAGTCTCTATGCGATTTGCCAACAATTGCCTTTAGACCTGAGACGGATGCAGCTGTCTCTCAATTACTACGCAAAGGTTATTTCTGACCGTCAACATCCTATACGTTCCTTGGCCATTTCTCCTGCATTAGAGAGATTGTATGATGCTCGACCGTACAGCATCCAACCCTTTCTCACTCGAACTAAACATCAACTACATTTGACAGACCTATATGATGTCCGTTTTATTAAAAAAGACTTACAATCACATCCACCCTGGTATGATCCACAGATTAAAATCATTAATCCCTTTGCTCAATTTAGAAAATCGGACACAACTTCAACAGTTTTTCAACAGCTGTATCTATCTCATCGCTGTCAGTACTCATCATACACGCCTGTATTCACGGATGGTTCAAAAAGTGCAGGACATGGTTGCTGTGGCATATTTTATGCTAATACCAGTTATGGTTACAGCCTCCATACGTCCTGCTCCATCTTTACCGCTGAAGCTACGGCTGTTCAACAAGCCCTTCAGCTAGTGAATACAGAGCAGTTTAATAAAATCTGCATGTATACTGACAGTTTGAGTGTTTTAGAAGCGTTGAGAAACTATAACAATTGTCATCCAGTTGTGTCCAAGATTTTCGGAGCATTGGATTCCCTTGCTGGCAAGGGTTATGACATCATTTTCTGTTGGATCCCAGGTCATGTAGGTCTAGAGGGAAATGAAAAGGCAGATGCAGCTGCTAAAGCTGCATCGTCGTCACTCCATTCATCTGTCCCTCTTTTCCACGTGAGAAGGGTTGTTAAAACATTTGTTAAATCTCTCTGGCAAGAGTTATAGAGTATGCAGGTCTCTAATAAATTGTGTGCCATATTCCCATCTTTCATTCCATCATCAGTTTTACCGATACGGAGAGCAGATGTTAGATTAACTCGCCTTCGTATCGGACACACACGTTTCACACACAGACACTTGTTTCTAAATGAATTGAATCCATGGTGTGAAACGTGTGATGTACCATACTCTGTTCATCATATTTTAATTTCATGTCCAGATTTTAACTTGTATCGTTTTATATTTTTTCAAACAGACATTTTAACTTTGTATGATTTAGTAGGGGAGCCACCCCGCAGAAACCTCTTTGCCTTTTTAAAGGCAATTGGTTTTATTCATTTCATTTAAACCTTTTGACTTTAATTTTATGCGAATTTTATTTTTCTTTTCATTTATAATTATTTTTAATTTGATTTTAATATATATATTTACACTCAATTTTTGTCTTTTAATATTTTAAAGTTGAGTTGGGTTTTCGACAAAGTTTTTATTTAAATTTAATGTTTGGCGCAGTATGTCCTTATTGGACCTTGTGCCAATAAACCCAACCAAACCAAACCAATCCTTGGTAGGACCCACGCATTACAGTACTCAATGCCTTTGAAAACTATAAAAATTCGGACACAACTCCTGCTATTTTTCAACGGCTTTATGCATCTCATCGCTGTCAGTATGCTATATACACTCCCATCTACACTGATGGATCCAAAATTGCGGGGCATGTTGGCTGTGGAGTTTATGCTGACAATACCTCCTTCAGTTACAGCCTTCACAAATCCTGTTCCATTTTCACTGCTGAAGCCACGGCTATAGACCGTGCACTTAAGTATGTGAGTACAAAAAATGTACATAAATATTGCATCTATACTGACAGTAAGAGTGTTTTAGAAGCTTTGAAAAATCGTAACTATAATTGCCATCCAGTTGTGTCGAAAATTTTCAAATTGCTTGATTCCATCTCTCGCACTGGATTCGAGATACTGTTTTGCTGGATACCGAGCCACATTGGAATATATGGTAATGAGAAGGCTGATGCGGCTGCGAGGTCTGCATCAACTTCTATTCTGCCTTCAGTTCCATCAATAGATGTGAGAAAAGGATTAAAACATTTTGTAAATTCTCTTTGGCAGGAATCTTGGAACATGCAAGTCAGCAACAAACTCCATTCCCTATTTTTATTTATCATCCCATTACATGTTTTACCTGTACGAAGCGCCGATGTCAGACTGACTCGCCTTCGTATTGGTCACACGCGTTTCACCCACAGACATCTCTTCTTGAGTGATTTAAATCCTTGGTGTGAAACGTGTGATGAACCATACACAGTGCATCACATTTTAATTGTTTGTCCAGATTTTAACCGTTTCCGCTTCATATTTTTTAATAGTGATATTTTAACATTACCAGACTTGCTAGGGGAACCACCCCATCGCAATCTGTTTGCATTTTTAAAAGCAATTAATTTTATTCCTTTTATCTAAATTTAGAAATATTTTAATCAGACGCTTTAACTTTTATCCATTATATTAACTTTTAAAAATATTTTCCTCACAACTTTCTTAATTTCTGTAAATACTTACATCATTTTAAACAACATTTTGTTTTAACTGCTCATAATTTTAAGATTTTAATGAGTCGAAGAAAATGATAATTTTAATCTTGTGTCTGGCGCAGCTTGTCCTTTTTGGACCTTGCGCCATAAAACCCAACAAAACAAACAAACCTTGACAGACCTATGTGGTGTCCGTTTCATTAAAACGGACTTGCTTTTACATCCACCTTGGTTTGATCCACAGATATCTATAATTAATAAATTTGTTCAGTTTCGGAAATCGGACACAACTCCTACGATTTTTCAACAGCTTTTTTATTCACATCGCTGTCAGTATTCTTCTTATACGCCTGTATTCACGGATGGATCAAAAACTGCAGGACATGTTGGTTGTGGCATTTTCTTCAATAATAGGAGTTACGGCTACAACCTCCATACGTCCTGCTCCATCTTTACTGCTGAAGCAAAGGCAATATACCAAGCGCTTCAGCTCGTGAATACAGAAAATTTCCTTAAAATTTGCGTATACACTGACAGCTTGAGTGTTATCGAAGCGTTGAAAAATTCGAATACATATAATCATCCTGTTGTGTCCTAAATTTTCCAAACTGTAGATTCCCTTGCTGGCAAGGGATATGATATTAAATTCTGTTGGATCCCAAGTCACGTAGGTCTGGAGGGCAATGACAATGCTGATGCAGCTGCTAAATCTGCATCGGCTGTACATCATCCATCTGTCCCTCTTACTGATGTGAGAAAGGTTGTTAAAAACTTTGTTTTTTCTCTATGGCAGGAGTACTGGAATATGCAGGTCTTCAATAAACTACGTGCTATATTTCCATACGTCATCCCTTCATTAGTTTTACCGTTACGAAGTGCCGATGTTCGTTTGACTCGCCTTCGTATCGGACAAACACGTTTCACACACAGACATTTGTTTCTAAATGAATTAAATCCTTGGTGTGAAGCGTGTGATGAACCATATACTGTTTCTCATATTTTAATTTCATGTGCTAATTTTAACGTTTACCGTTTTAAATATTTTCAAACTGACATTTTAACCATGTATGATTTAGTGGGGGAGTCTCCCCACCGAAACCTCTTTTCCTTCTTAAGGGAAATTGGTTTCCTTAATTTTATTTAAATTTGCTTTATTTTACTTTACTTTCATTTACTTATACATTTTAGATTTTAAAATAAATATATACATTTATTTTTGTGTTTTAACCTTTCAATGTTGAGTTTGGGTTTTATTCAAACTTTTTAAATTCTCTTTAAAGCTTAATTCTTGGCGCAGCTTGTCCTTTTTGGACCTTGCGCCACAAAACCCAACACAACAAAAACAACAACAGCTCACAAATTCAAATCTTCTAAATAGGGCTTTTATAAGTCCTCTTTATCCACCCGTAAGGCCTTATCCCTGGAAGCTGACGCGGTTTCTCTTCATCCCTCGGACGATGACATATCGTTCGAGGAGATGTCAGATGACATGCCTTCCAGCTCCGGGAGAGGAGCTTTTCAAATAAAACAATAACTTCCTTCGTTTCTTGGAACTGCCATGGTTTGCGTTCCCATCTTGATGACATCAAGTCTTTAATGTCCGATTATAACCCCGCATGTGTAGCACTTCAGGAAACTTTCCTGAAGTCTACAAATAACATTACTCTGCGAGGGTTTAAATGCTTTCGTAAAGACTGTGGTGACGATGGTACAGTGTCTGGAGGTGTTTGTCTATTAACATCTAATAATTTTCCCAGCACTGTCCATCCATTAAATACTACGCTGCAGGCTGTAGCTGTAAGAATCCACACAACTTGCTTGATT